>JAVQJD010094613.1:0-10390 GCA_036023655.1 Nannoperca australis | reverse complement strand
ACACCTCTACACCATTTATTTTCTACTGTTTATTATTCTTTTTTTCAATAACTTTATTGAGCATTGTAACTGTATCAAAAAGCAATTTCCCTTCTGGGATTAATAAAGTATTTCTGATTTTGATTCAGATTCTTCGTATAGGTCTTTTTGCTTGAGTTGGACTTCTTTCTGGATTTGACCAGTGCCTGCCTTACCTTCTTGTTATCTTTTGTAACTATTTTTTATTATTAAAATCACTGAACTGCTTCTGCATTTGAGTCTAATTCACTGTGTATCCTTGTTACCCTGCTTGCACACCTGTGGCAGGGCAGGTAGCGTACAGTGGATTTATGAAAACTTTTGTTCTGAACATAGTCTGAAAAACAGGTTAATGAGAACGGTGGTACTGAATCAAAACGATAAAGTTGCGAGCCATAAAACCAAAACTGAAAGATCCTAAAACCCTCCATAGAGCTGCCACTACGTGCACGTCCTGTCACATTGTTCACGTAAAATTATTACAGCATCCTTAAACTTTAAATTGAAAACACAATCTAACTATAATAAGAATCTCCAAAGAACTATTCATTATAGAAATAATAAATATAATAAACAGCAAAAACCCATCTTTTATATAAGCAGTTTAGCAACCCATTGTAACTTGGGGAGAGCTAGTTTTCCTCTCAGTGTAACTGCTGGCCTTTAGTGAATGATGAGTGTTTTTGAAGTCTTGGGTGAACTTTTGTCCAGGCAATCATCTAAATGCCATGGGGTAATTTCCTAAACTTGTTGGGTGTTTGCAGTTGGCAGTATAAGAGGTGCTGGAACTTAGCAAAGCCCCTTCAAGTGCTCACTTGAGTTGCATGTTTCAGGTTTGTGACTCGTATAACAGTTCTGCTTAAAGTCCTTTTTTTTTCTATGACCACAGTAGATGGGATTTACAGCAGAGCACAAGATAGCAGACTGATCAGCCATCACTTCCTCATGAAGCTATCAGCTCCACATGTCTTGCAATGCACCAGCCAAACACACTTCTTAGAGCAAATCTCTCACTAAAGACAGTCAATACATTGATCATACATACATACACACTGCTGTTATGTGCCATCCTCCTCTTCAGTGCCTGGGTTAGTATTACAGTAAAGTGCTGCATACCACATTAATGCTCTTGGTCAGTAATAAAGAATTAAATTATTAAAGCAATGACAAACAGGAGTAATCTGTTGCACAGCTCTATATGGAGCTGTACCTTTTAAGCATGTTGTGTTTTATCTATGGCTTTTAACATTTTTAAATATTGGCTGTCAGCGGCAAAACACCTGTTGTGCCATTCCTGATTAAACTGTGTATATACGGAGCCCCAGACTGGCCATAGAGAGAAAAAATATATGTCTCAAGGCTCGAAATGCTCAAAATGCTACTGTGGACGAGATACAGTTTAGTACCACATTTGGCAACAGAAAAACTGGAAATAAACTTTAAAGACAAAGTATAACAGTATACAGAAGCCTCCTCAGACCACACTTCAATGAAATAGTTTAAGCCTTAAGGGGACTTTTCTCCACTGGAGTCTATAAAAATAAGCAGATGGTCCAATAGTCTTCTTTGACCTCTGACAGAGATTTTGTTCTAATTATTCTCTTCAAAGATAAAGTACAGACATATTCCTCAAGATGATTGTTGGCCGTCGGGGAACTTCTTAGCTTGGCCCTTCTTTCCTTAGAAGTTGAGCAAATGAAATCAGCAATTAAAAGGACCATGTGTTGTCACCTTAACCCCAAATAAATTTCAAATTAAAGTTACCATGCCCAATAGAAAAAGATCTGCTCTTAAAGCCCCACTGCAGCCAGTGTAACCTAATGTTTTTTAGTTAGCGTTCCTTTTCAAACAGAGGATGGGGGTGTGGTTGATAGCTGGACGCAAACCATTACCATGGCAACCAGAACGCAGTTGGTCTGGCTGTGTTGGAACAGTTAGTTATTTATCTAATCTGACTGGCAAGTGGTGTACAGTGGGTTTATATCTGCTTGTCGCAGCTGGAAATTAGATTGATGAGAAAATCACATATAAAAACACTTTGTAGAGCCGAGTTGGGTGAAAATTCTCTGTAGGTTTGTCACAACAAACTTCTCCCTTTACTTTACAAATAGTAATCCCATCCATTGTTAATATTAACAAATTCATAAGTGCAGCTTTAAAAATTAGCTACTTTTATTTTAAGTTTAAAAAACAAGAAAAACTACTGTTAAAAGCTTGTATAAATGCTGCAAGTGTCCCCAAAAGTCTCTTCAAGACCTCCATTTTGAAAGAGCCTACTTGTTGGATTTTTTTACTACTCTGACTCCACTAAAAATGCCTCAAAGAAGATGCCTGAAGTCATTCTTCTGTTATGAAATTGGGACTCTTATGATTGCAGGCACAGGACTTGTGGCTTTAATGCCCAGAAGAAAACCTCTAATTTAACTGCAGATTAGTCAGAACCTGTTGCCTTTTCATACAGGTCTTTAGTTATCCTCCAAGTGCCGGATAGCCCTCCTGTCCATATGAGATGACCTTCAGTGCGATCAAAAGCCATTAATGCCGCCCTTTATCCCTTCAGCCTGCAGCCTGATTTGGACAATAGCCAGAGCATAGTCATTTAGTAGCTATTGAACCATCTCCCCACTTACGTCTTGTGTGTGTGTATCTGTGTGTGAGAGTGTGATACTGTAAGTCCACTTGTTTCCCTGAAATTTTTTTTACCAAGCTGTGTATTATTGTGTAATTGCAGTGTAAATATGCAATTAAATCATTTTATTGTCACTTATAATTCAACCCAGTAAACCAATATAATAGCATTCATTGGTTTTTATAATTTTAGCATTTCTGGGAAAAGCTTAGCATCAGGACATTATCTCCATTGTCAGACACACCCAGCGAATTGAAAGGTTCTTTTTTATGGCCTGGAGTGAATTTATAATGTAATCTGTGGAGGATTTGAATTTGATTTTCCTATTAGCCATTCCCTGACTGAACCAAGACATCTGCTTTGAATCTCACTTAATGCAATAGAATTATCTCTGAGCCTGTTCAGTCGATGTCTTCCTGTTCTGTCTTTCTCTCAAGCACAGCTCTCCTTCATGATCTTCCTCTCCTCCACCTGCTGTCTGTATTTCAAGTCTCGACAATGTTTTGTTTTCAATTCAAAATGTACTTGATTGATGGATTATAATGAGGTTGATATTTAAAATGAAATCGGGCAAGGTTAGGATCATACTAAAGTTTGTATTTTTGGACAGTTGGAATGGGTTTAGTACTTACTTCTGTTTCTTGCTTCACTCATCCTGAACAAATTGAGTCTTTCCTCAATAAATTTGAAATAAATGAAATCGTTCATGGTGTGACTCGCAACTCATTTTTCTTAAAACAAACGACTTGAGGAACCAGACCCCAGAGTAACATTAACATTGTAACAAAGTTATTAATATTACCCTAACCTAACATTTAAGCAGCTTAGTCCATGCTAATCAAGTGTAACGTTAAAGTGAACACAACACGTTAACAAAAAGCGCTGGTCTTCACTTGTAATTCTCATGTAATCAACCACCAGGTAAATCAACACAACAGTAACGTTAGACACGTCCCTGACAGCAACACGGAACACTAACAACCACATAATCATACAACATATTGTTATTCGTGGCCGAGGAGTCATCATATATTGTCAGCTCCCTCATGCCTTTACATGCTTTTCCTTTCAGTAAAGCAAATATAATCGCTAAGTTATCCAGTCAGAGATTTGTCCTTCAGCAGTTCAGGTCCAGTTCATAAAGGTGTACATGGCTGAGCACAGGACTGCTTAATGTCAGTGTTCTGTAACATTACATGTATTGTGGTATTATGTTTTATTCACTAAGCTGTATTGTTGTGATCTCTTTAACAGTTAGGTATTGGGTCTGCCACGGAGCTAAGTTGATTTTAGTTATGCTTCACACAGACGCAGGGTCTTGCATGCATACTAACCAGCCTCTTTTCTAACCTGGCACCATTATCCTACACTGAACATATATTTTGAATTGGCTTCCACACTTGTGGAGAAGATGCTATTTTGTTTCTGACCTAAGACATGTGTTCCTGCCAGTGCACGTGCAGAACATTCAAAGAAACACACATTCTTTCCCAACATTCTCACACTCTTTTGCATACACGCGCACTTTTGTGTTTTTAGTTAAGTACGTTTAGTTAGATTACCTGTGTTTTACTTTTATTATCTTTTAAATAAATGCTTATGTCTCTGTTTCATCATTTTGTACTGATTCATGTGTTAATGCTATATAATTATGGTGCCTCTGAGATTTAGTAATTATCATTAACATATTTTGGTATACTTTGAGCCATATTTACCCACAATGTAGTGTTTTTTCTTTCCGTGTTAAGACTAAGAACACTTTTTGCCACAAATGATATTACTCTTATGTAAAACCATGTGAGACTGCAAGTCAAGGGCTATTACATTTTTTTAATGTTTAAACATCCTACAGAGAGAATTTTAGGACTTGATGAAGACTTCCTACTGTTATCTGGAAGGTAGTTTGTGAATTCAAAATGTATAGTCAGTGAAGTTAATAATTCAGCATATTGCTCTCTGCTTTGTTCATAGAAAGTTTGGTTGTTACATTTTCTGCTTAACGGTGTGGGGACGCTAAAGCATTCCATAGAGGTGACTGAAACTGCAGTCGGGTGCTAATTGTCTTCTCTGTTGCTTACATATAAATATTCATTAGTGCAGCTTTAAGCAAAGAATGTTAGTTCCCCTTCACAGCTAAAATGACAATCAGTTCCTAAATATTTTAGCAATGGGATAGTGAGTTTTTTGATTTGTTTCTTAAATCTGTTTAAACTGCATAAGTGTACATTTGAACCTCATGGTCAATGTCACAAACAGAGAAATCCACCCTCCAGTCCTTCACCTGGTGGGAGGGACAAATCTGATCATCCACTAAACCAGCTGTTCCATTTCCTTATGTAAGAGAAGAGACAATGTCTTAAATAATAACAGGCAAGATAACTTACACTATACAGCATGCAGAGGGTGTGGTGAAATAGAAGATGAAATCCTGCTGTTTCACTGTAATAAATATCATATGAGATCCAGTACTAAGGTTAGAGAGATTAGGGGAAACGTGAATTGAAAGGAATAATGAGTTGATTAGAATACAAGTAAAATGAATAGGCCACTTCTCAGTTTTAAATTTGAGACAAGATTAAATAATACAAAGCAGCTCACCCATTAAAGAATGGAGCTCAAAACATCCCATGGCTCCTAATGTTCCTCTAAATGTACAGGCAATGTACTATTTCATAAAAAGTGTTTCTTGTGTTTTGCCAGTAAGCTTCAGACAGCTTTCCTGAAATAATACGGGAGAACAAGGTGCGCATTTTAAATCTGTTTTTTGATTCCCTTCTTTAAACTAAAAGAACATCTGTTCGGAAATATTCTCCCACTGAAACTCGCGACTGGGATCAATGGATAAACCTGGATGCACTGCACACTTCAGTGGGCTGCATTCCCTGCTGATTGTGTGTTTGTTTGTCTTTGAATGAATAAGAGCATTTGCTCATTAGCAGGGTGTGGTTTCCTGCATATCCACAGTGGAAACGAGCTCCTAACGGTAGCACTTTACTGGGAGTGCTGTGATGGCCAAGATAGCAGACCCTCATGGAGCAATGCATTCAAGAAACGTTCTGCTTATGGGTACGGCTCTGTTTGCTATTTATAACGTAGCCAGTCAATTAAGCCAACAGGCAGTGGATTGACTGACTGCATAATTTCTTCTGGCTATAAGGCACTGTAACATGTACCGGAAAGAAAAAAAAGTTTGTTAAATAAGTTGATTATCTACACTAATATAATGTACCAGCTCTTAAATCAAGTGCAAGCAAGCAGCAAGGGCATGTTCAGTGTGTATAGTGCACATAATGTCATACATTATTGCTATTATCTCTAAAAACATATCCACTTGTGTTTCTCAACCAATCAGGTTCTTTTTAGCGATGTTACCTTATCCCAAGGGTCCAACAGGTAACTTGATGAGTACAATGCTAATATTACTGAGAGGAACAATTGCCTAAAGAAAACAAGTAAATCAGCTTTCATCAAACATCCTTTAAGGAGAAATTATTCACAGACCAATTTTTCAGGCTTATAGAGCAAAGCCAGTGTAATAAATCGGTGCTCTGTAAAGTGAGAAAAAAAAAAGCTTTCCATCCCCAATTAGATGTCAAAGCAACATTTCCCTCTGCAAAAGAAGTTTTGTCTCTCACAGTGGGTTTTGGAACTTGTGGAAGTGCTGAAAAGGTCACCCAATAAAGCTCCAGGTTGTGTGTTGCTGTCGATGCCCGTGGCTGCTTTTGTGTGTTGTGACCTCACCATCACATTCCTTCACCTGTACACCTATACACCTCACTCTAGTCTCTATAGCAACTAATGTCCTTCATCATTGCAGGAACAGTGGACCTCTTTGTTCCTCAGAGCCCCTCCACTGCAGAACACAAATACCATACAGAACTTACAATCTAGTCCCTGCAGGCATTTACCCGCTATTCAGTGTTCCATTGTATTCCTTTTTTATTTGTTTATCGTTAAAAAATAATTTCTTACTGTGTTCTTAATGTTCCACTTGGTTATTAGACATCACTTCTTCTGGCACTACTTGTTCTCAGCACACTGCACTGTGCCCAAGGTCTCTAATATTTATAGCCATATGACATAATCCTGTCCACCCCTAATGCATGTCTGGTGTCTCCTGTGCTTTTAGAGCCTGGTCTCTGTAGAGACTGGAGGTGTTGCTTCAAACCATCTCACATTTAAATAGATGGAGGGTGTGCAAGGAGAAAAAGTGAGCCATAGTAACAGCACTTAGGAAGGCATCATGTTAAAAGGAAGTACTGACTGAAATAGGCATGATGGGAATTCCCCTTTTTTAGGTAGAGCTTTTCCTTCACACAAACTGCCTGTGGGCAGTTAAAAAGAAGTGTTAAAAGGCATGAGTAAACAGACATGAACGCACATGGAATATGAATTAGACAACACTGAAGATAGTGAGACTCCTGGTGCCAGATGCATTGCTTGTAATTTCCCAAATCTTCCTATAATTCTGACCCACAGTATTAACAGTTTACAAGAAACGAAAACAAAAGTGACAAGTGGCACTCTTGAGGGAGAAAATGCCTTGCTGATTTGGAAATGGCAAGGTCCACATGAGGCAGGCCACAAGTACGCAAATAACAGGTCAGTACTGTGGTGGCAACATTTCTCAATTATATTTCTTATGATTTAATATGCTTTGCTTTAATGACTGTACATGAATGTCTGATAATGTTTACTCTCTGCACTTAGATAATTTCTGTCAGTGTCAGCTCTGTCGTAAAAGACTAAGAACAGTCTGACCTGTGTTCTTATCCCAGGGTGAGAACACTGAGACAGATGGACGAAAGTGGGATAGAGTTGACTTGATATCTTTTCCTTTGCTGCTACGTGTTTATGAAGTTATAAGTATGTGGCTACATCGGCCTTTCGGAGTCAGATGCTTCATATGCTCATAGTGTATGAAGCTCTGTCCTTTCAGCTGAAATGTAGAGTTGGACTCTGTGAATTACTTTCAGTGGAATTTCTTTCAGTGAATTAGGCCTGCTTAGTGAAAACATTTCGTGGACCTCCACTTAGTGTTTTCACTATCCTTTTCTTTCTTTCTTTCTTTTATTATTATTTGCTTTGTTGTGCTTTAGTTAGTTGCTTTATTATTTGCTTTATTAAAATTATCAAAAGACAACGACTTTTGATAATCGTTGTCTTTTGTCTTATTATTTGCTTTATTAAAATTATCAAAAGACAACGACTTGTTGAATCATCATTTATTTGCTCACTTCTCCAAGGGAAATAAGGAAAATTTCCATTGACAAGTACAATAGTGTGGTGATTAATGGCTTTTGAATGTGCGGTATAGGTCATTTAATTTCAGCACCACAGACAGCTCTGGAGCCAGCAAATCCCAAAGCTGTTAATGAGAGATTTTATTTCCCCACGAATACAGCCTTGCAGGCAGGCCATTGTCTTGGGCTTTGTACACAATGACGCCTCCTTCTAGAGACAACAACAAGTTTTTGCATGAGTAATGTGTAATAAGGTAAGTTGACGTATGATTAAAAATCCTTCCGTCTGTTTCATTATTTACTCTGTCCCTGTGTCTGGCTTAACTGATGGTTGCGTGGAAATATTAAGCTACAATGACAAATGATTTCATTGGTGACTTTCTTTAAAAAAGCACCAAATAACTCACGTCTGAAACAGGGTTCATTCTCTCTCCCCTGCCTGGTATAAACAACAATATTTCCTTTCTGAGAGTGTTTGTGTATTTTTGAATCAGTGGAACTTTCTTGCTTGAAGGTAATTGTGGTACAGTTGCTAATTTACATATCCAGCAGACACAGAAAAGCATTAGTATTCATAAGGATTTGAGTATCTTTCCACGTGATGAGTTTAAGTCCAATATTCTCTCTCCTTTTACCCCCTTTTGGTCTCCACCAACTTCTGAGGGAAAAATCTGACTTTTAGCTGCTAAATGCTCTGCTATGTGACCAGCTAGTTGCTAGACCTTGCTGAGCAGGTAGTGTACATTGGGTTTTTAGAGATTTTTCCCTTGAAACAAGTTAAATGAGAGTTTTGAGACTGACGTAAGCATTACATTTTTTGGGCTGCTAAAACATAGAGCTGAGGACAGCTGCAGACTTGGGTGACAACTCTTTGGTTTATCACAATAAGCACCCCCCTTCACATAACACCAAGTCATTCAATCCACTATATAAATATATAGATGAATGCATCTTTAAATATTAGCTCCTTTAAATATTCAAAGGTCATGTGAGTTGAAGTAAGTTGGCAAAAGCAAGCAAAACATTAGTAAAAAAAAAAAGCTTTATTTACACAACTGTAAAAAGTCCCAAAAGTGTCTTCAGAAACAGACTTGCATTTTGAAAGAACCTTTGTATTTATTTTTCACTTGTTTTCATTTTTATTTTTATCAACAGAAACGCTGATAGACTTGTGGCTTCAGTGCCTAGAAGAAAACCTCTGAATGAGCATCTCCTGATCTATAGTCCGAAACTGTTATCCATCCAGCCATCATCAGTAAGAGAGAGTATCTGTAGGTTTGTCACTACAAGTGAAAACTTTCACATTACGCATTGATTTGTGCAGCTTTAAATTTAAAAAAGAAAATAACACATATTACATTGATGATCAGAAAGCACACTCTATTAGGTACAAAACAAGTTAAACTCTTTTAAAGCAGTTTTTCTGAAGATGAAGTTTTTTTCAATATAAAACAAATGATTATAGACTTGTAACTTTCATTCTTTTTTCTTTGTGACATAATACAGTCTCTATTGAGTGCCTGTCAGAAAGAACCAGACTTAGTGAAACTTTATGCAAGTAGCAGGAGAGTGAATAACAAAGTAAAACTAAATTGTAATGTTAGACAAGGAATTTTCCGGTAGTTCCAATGGGAAAGGAAGCAAGTGTTTTTCACAATTACATTCATGAGATGTCAATAGAAACAGAATGTGAGGGACAAGAAGCCAACCTATCTGTTATCATTTTGGGATTTCTGCATCCTTGGTTCCTGTTAAATGCAAATACGCTTTGAAATATAAGGAAAGGGTGGAGGTCCTGACAAAGGAAACGCTGCAGTGAAGTAACAATAAATTGTACTTGAAGTAAACCTAATTAATTTTTATACCTGGGGTTGACTTGGCATTCACCTTTGGCTTGTTGCACCAGGGAGCGTCCTGGTAATTAAAATTTTAAAAGTGGAACCACAGGAAGTCAGGCGACCCACAGAGAGAGAGAGAGAGAGAGAGAGAGAGAGAGAGAGAGAGAGAGCGTAATTGTGAAACAATGTTAGGAACAAGGGGGCACTTTGGCAAACAGCAGTTATTGTACAGCTGTATGTAATGGGAAAGATGAGGTTATTTATACGGAATAGGATGAGTAGCTGTGAGTAGAGAGGGACAGAAGTCAGTCAGTATGAATGCATAGCAAGTGTAAGTACGGAACAACGTGAAGTGAAACACAGCTTAAGTCATGCTAGCTGCTTTGAGAGCCTGTACTTTGACACATTGGTGCTTTGAGCTAAATGCTAACATCAGCATCCATACTATGGAGCGATAGGAGTGCTGTAAAAGAATAAAACAATAAATGTGGAAATATAAAGAGAAATAAATCAAAGAATAAATAAAAATTATCCCTTTTTTCCCCTTATTTTTTCCTTTACTTGTGCTTTTCCCTTATTCTTTTTCCTTTTCTTTTTCTTTTTTTTCTTTTTCTCTTTTTGCTTTTTATTTTCCTTAGCCTTTTATTATAGGCTAATATGTA
>JAVQJD010094600.1:0-11239 GCA_036023655.1 Nannoperca australis | reverse complement strand
GGTGTTTGAGAAAGGATTTGAGATCTCTTTACAGTTTAATGACCTGCCTGCAGACTGAAGCTACCTGCGTCAGCTGAGTCTTACCCATGGCCTGCTTGCCCATAGCGCACTGGTATGTGTTCCTGGGTGATTGGTTGTGGTGGGGGTAGGGAATGAGGCCAGCACACACCCCGAGCAGCGTGAAGGGCTCGATCTCCAAGTGTGTTGTGTCTCTACAGAAATAAATAAATAAAAGAGGCAGTGAAACCAGCGCGTTGAATGACAAACATATCAACGGGGACCTTTTTCCCCCATTTTCCAAATATGTCAGGCGACTCACTTGTTAATCATGTGTTCATAAAGGGCAATCTGACAGTCATTCTCCTCATTGACATCCAGGTACTCCACCAGGCCTTCGTGCAGAAAGTCTTCAAAGGTTCTGGAGTCAAGAAAAGTGCATTTCAGAAATAAAATCAAGTTGAGAAGCTAAATCTAATAATCTGCTCTTTTAATGTATTATATATAATTATTTGTAAACAAATATGCCCTTAAAACTCTTCCAACAAGTAGTTCCTTCTGACTTCCAGCCTCACCTGTAGCCCTGTGAAAGATCTTCAATGTGTTTGTTTTTTACCATCGGCTGTCCCTTCTTCACTATGATGTAGGGCCTGATAGAAAACAACACAGACCAAAGCAGAACACTGTCAAACTACTAATGAGAGACATTTTACATATTCTTTCTTATTTAACACCACCACATTGGGAAGAAAATATTATTGAAGTTTGCCATTTTAATTATAATTCACAAATTGAAAACATATTTCAGCAAAGAATTCAAATTCCCCAGGTCAAGAAAATGTTAAATAATGTATCACACAAATACCTGGGTGCATAGAGTGCAATTTGTGATTACAAAATGTTTCTTATAGCATTTATTTTTTATGATTTTTTTTGTTGCCTTTTTAAAATTCCATGTCCAAACTTCCCCACCTGCAGAGACGCCCTCCATCCGAAGAGATGTAGACGCAGCGGTCGGTCAGGTTGGTGGAGATGGACACAAACTCGTTGATAAAACCCGCCCTGCGCATCAGTCTGAAGGTGCTGACCAGCTTTTGGTGATCTCGAATCACCCCGAGAATGTTACCTGTTGACAAAAGACAGACAGACGGACAGAGATGAAGGCCGAGACACATTTTCACATAACTACAGAAACACTCTGTGCCTTATCATCACCCCTCAATATATACTGGTATCAGTCTTACATGAAGATACATTTAATCCTGCAACCTGCAAGTGATTCCGCCCTGTACCCACGTAACGTCTGATTCAGCTTTGATTAAATGGACATTTCAGGAAAAACATTTGCTTAAAATTTTCTGTAATTATTGGTGAGAGTTTTTGGACATCATAATCTGCAGCCAGTGGTCTTTGTTGTTTGGTTGCAACTAATAATTATTTTCATAATTTAATTTCTTAATTAATCATCTTGTCAATAACATATTTCAATAATGAAAAATTTCCACTATGACGTCTTCAAATTATTTGTTTTGTCGGACCAACAGTCTTAAATGCAAAGATATTGTGTTTACTATCATATAAGGGAAAGAATAGCAGCAAATGTTGACATTGTTTGGCATTTTTCCTTAAAAAACGACATTCAACATGGCAGCCAATACATGTTTTGTTTGTTGTTTGTTTGTTTCAAAAAGCTGCAGTAAATAATTAAAGTTATAATGGGAATAAACAAACAGTGACCAAATTCTAAAAATAAAAAAAAGAAGAAGAACAGCATGCTTATACAGTCGTGTACTCTGAACCTCCACAGCAAGTGAAAACAGAGCTCAAACTGCCTGCAGGGGTTTGTTCATATCAAATGTGACAAACGAATGACTGGAGGACAGAGGAGACACTGTGCTCTGCCTCTGTGTGAGGGCACATATGCAGTGAACACACTCTGAAGGGCTTTGACACCTGCTGCTACCAACTAATTAAATGGTATGGCAGCTAATATAATTTGACAGTTATCAGTGGAGAGACAAACATATAAAGTAATTATGGGGCCAAGTTCTGACTCAAGAATTATACCTACTGCTGCCACAAAATAAATGACTTATCAGCCTCCTGGCAAAATACAAACTTGCCTTCTGTAAACTGAACAGAAGAGGAGGATTAGGCTTTCTTTTCAAATGATCTAAAGCAACAGTATCCAGTGCTTATTCTTTGTGTTTATTTATTTAGTAGGCTCCACTGTTGCAGAGGAGGTTTACCGTTGAGGAACACGAGGAAGACGCTCGGGTACGAGAGCTCCTCTCCACACAGCAGGTTGACGTCCTCTACTCCCAGGTTGAAGGCCAGTTTGATGATTGGACCGTCCTCCATGTCGGTGGTGATGTGGGTCATCAGAGCCAAGTTCTTCACCAGACCACAGGCCTAAAAACGACGATTTGAACCACATACAGAAGTGATGTTATGGTTCTTTGTATTAATGCCGAATGACGCTTCACAGGTTGTTGTGAAAACCACACCCAATCAATCCACAACCACATTTCATGGACATCTAAGGACATTTTCAATGTCATCCAAAACAAGAGCTGTAACACTGTAACATGTGGCTCATTTCAGCTCTGTATGGATCTACCTGTCAATAACTTCCTGTTTAATGGTAGCTCATACTCGTTAAGTATCACAGGGATAAAAAACATGAAATCTTCTCTAATGTGAATGTTAAATGGATTTTAATGAAGGCTGGTATTTCAAATTAAAGCAGTATATTTGCTTTCTAAGCTCACTCACTCTCCCTTTCTTTCTGAGTACAGTCTGAAACCACCTTCATCACCATACTGATAATGCAGTGCTTTTATCTTGCACAAGAAAACACTGCTTTAATGTAATCTAATGGAACTTTTTGCACATTGAATAGGGGGTTGACAAAATAAAAGACAAAATGTCATGTGACCCGTTCCTTTCTTCATGGGTAAATTCAGCAAAACGCACAGGTGTGCTGCATGTATACACCTTCAAGCTTTTCGCAGACTCATTTATATCTGAAGGGTCAAGTTATATACATATTACTGGTTCTTCTACACGGTCGCATCAAAGCACAGTAAATCATAGACCAATGTCTTGTTAGAGCGCTAAAAGTCACATTTCTATTTGATGATTAAACACATAATACATACAAACGTCATGAGCTAAGAAGTCTTTTCTTCCCCTTTTCTTTTATCAGGCATTTCATTTAAATCTATCTAAATGTAAATATACAAATCTTGTTCTTGGCATTAATACCCATTAGGGTTCATCGCCAAAAAAAAAGAATCTACAACAATTCTGATTATCAATTAATAATTCAAGTCATTTCTTAGAGAAAAAAATGCAAACAGCTTAACAGATGAGATGCCACCCCAAGGTAGCAATTATCATCACAACATTCATAAAATCAAACAGAATCATGAAATAACGTTGTACACACATGCTTCAGGGCATCAGGCTCTGCTCCATGAATACCTTTAATTCTGATTTAGTGTTTAAAAGATATTCAACATGGAGACCTGTTTGCCTGTTGTTGGTGTAACCTCCTCATTGGTCAGGAGTGGTTGCGGCAGCTCACTCACCTCTCCCTCAGGGGTGTCAGACGGACACAGCATGCCCCACTGTGATGGCTGCAGGGAGCGCGGGCCGCTGACCTTCCTGGTTTTCTCAAACTGGGAGGAGATCCTGGTCATCATGCCAAGAGCTGAAATATAGGAGAGACGAGACAGGACCTGGGTGACACCCTGACGGTCCATCTTGAACCTCTTCAGAGACCAGTTGCCCTGTGGACAGAAAGGGGGGTCTGCATGATTAAATGAATACTATTTTTTAAAACATAAACCTGTCAACATCATACTGCTGTGATTACAGTGTTGTTGTGGCTAAAAGCTGCTGCATATAATGTAGATCACGTAATTTCAGACTGCATTGTGTAATGCAATAATAATTGCAATAGTATTGATTCCTCTGTTGCATTCTCTTTTTTTGCTTTACCTCTTCATCAAAAGTTGCTCATCAAGTTAATCACCAATCAAAGCAGGGGGGGGGTATGAACAATATTTTTTTTTTTGTGAAAACCTCTTCAGCTCATTAAAGCTATTGCCAAACCTTTTTTAAAGGTGCACAAGGCCATAAAGTGAAGGTCTGTGCGCAGGTTTGTGAAAGTAATGACTGATTAATAAGAATCATATCTAATGACTTGTGTTCCTCCCAACACTGTCCACAGGCCAGGTGTTTGTTGGCAGAAGGATTTGAACCCTGTTCCTCTGGGGTAGTGGTGTATCCTTTCTATTGAATTATATCTTTACATTTTTGGTGTATCCGACTTGCACACACTCACAGTGGATATGGCGTTGACCATGCCGTTGGTGATCTGATCCTGCCGCATGTGCTTCACCACATCAAACTGAGCCGCTCTCTGCTTGGGGATGATCTGGTCAGCGATTTTCTTCAGTTCAGAGTTGAACTTCTTAAACAGATCTTCAAAGAGCAGAGACAGGAGCTGGAAAGGACAGAGAGGGACAGATATGATATTGGTATCATTCACTTGTCAAGTCTCCAAACTAGATGTTGAGTAAGAACAATCAGTTCAGAGATAGAGTCGTCACTGTGTCTGACACTCTGACGTCCTGGCACCCTGCATCTGCCACTGCCTCTAATCAGTGCTGAGGTGCGTTTACAGTCAGATTTAATAACCAGGTGTGCCGGCTCACTGATAAGCCTGACCTGGCCTCCATCCCAGGTCCCTGTCCTCCTCCACCAGGCCCACAGGAGGCAACCTCTCTCACTACCCCCACCCACCCTGTGCATTACCATACATCAAAACAAACAGGCAGCGCTGCTTAAAATTAATAAAGAAATTAAGCTTCCTTTGCGCAGCCAGGCCAATTAGTTGAATGTCAGGGAACCATAATTGGAGAGTGAGGAGATTGCTGGCGTTGTTAGTGTGTAAGCCCCCTATTGAAAGAGGGCTCTGTGCCCCCCCTTCCCCCCCACCTCCCATCTCCTGCTCCTTATACAGAGCAGGTTGGGGGGGGGAATTAAAGGCCTTAAGACAGCAGTAATTACATTATCAGAGCCGGGCCTGCGGATTAGCTCAATCGCTCCAGTCAAGGCTGCAATTCTATTGTCACGGTGCTGAAAAATCCCTATGCTTCCACAGCCTCTGGATTTTGGTGCCACCGCATATCTCTCTCCTGACAAAGCCAGGCTGAAATACAGGGGGAGGAGGGAGGGGGCGAAAACAAAACAGGGAAAAACAAAGCTGAGGGAAAATAATGAGAGTCTTATTAAAAGAAGGAGGCAGGAACAAAGATGCAGGTGAGAGATCAGGGCTGGAGCAGCCGCTGTCCTATGCTCCAGCGCTGTGATCCATTCACACTAAAGCGTGTGAGCGTTATTGGTACTTTTCTATGAGTGTATTATTAATAAGCATCAAGCCTGTTTTGTTTTCTAGTGGCTCTATGAGTAAAGAAAAGGTAGTAAACACCTTTGAGCTGAAATAAATTAATGAAATGAATAAAGACCCAGGACAACAGGGTGCCTTTTAATGTCAGAAATGAAGTTGAGTTCATTTATAATTTCCTGTTGACAAATTAACAAATAAACTGGATAATTAATGGACCTGCATGTCTTGAACACCTAATATTAAATATGAGAAGCCTGACTGAATGGCGGATTAAATATGGCATTATAAAAGCAGCAAATGAGACCACATGGAGGACAGGTGCATAGAGGCTTACCTGTCCAGCCAACTCCAGTCGTTTGTTGCCATAGTAATCTCTGTCGTCCACCTTGTTGTCCCCTTGAGCCAGGATCACCCTCCGCACCATCACAGCCAGGTAAATACACTTAGCCCGAAAGTTAAACTCCTTGACCTACAGACAAAATACAAAATGAAGATTTGTTCGTGGAGAATTCTGAGTATTGCCCATGATCCTTGTCTGACTGTTGACATACAGGCACATGTGTGAGGATAAGAGACGCCAGAAGCTCTCTGGCCTCCTCCATCTTGGTCTTCTTGGGGCCTCCCCACATGCGCTGTCTCCGCACTTTATTCCCGAGGTACCTCAGAGCCTGAAACACAGAGCAGCAGAGGTCAGAGAGAGAGAGAGAGAGAGAGAGAGAGCGAGAGAGAGAGAGTCAACAGGGGGGCTGATGAGTGTTGGTGCCAATGTGACACCAGAGTTTTGAAACAATAATTGTTTTTTTTTACAAACTTTATTAAAAATCTTTAACATTTTCAAAAAGCAAACATACCACCCCATCTACCCACCCAACTGCAGCCACGGTCTATATCTTAGCTATAAGACCGTGGCTGCATTTAAATGCATTTGGTGTAAGCAAGTTTAAAGTTAACGTTATTGTAAAATGATTAATATGTGTGGAATCTTCTATAGAAGCACAAACAAATGCATGTATCAGATTGTGGGAGGTCAAGTGAATCACAAAGGGCATAATGCGTGTGCGCGCGGCCACACGCACACACACACACACACACACACACACACACACACACACACCTGAGTCAGAGCCTGTAGAGCCCTCTACAGAACTATACAAAGGCCAAAGGTTAATGAGGCTGAAGACTTTTTGCAAGACCACCCACTCTGGTGGTCAGATCTGATTATCTATCTATCTATATCTATATCTATATATCTATATCTCTATATAGATATAGATATATTTTAGGCAAACTGTCAGAGAAATTAAAAAAAAATGTTTTTGGTGAAATCATGTGTCTTCAAATCTGATGTCTAACTAAATAGAAGAAGAAAAAAGATGACAGTCAAATTTGGTTTAGGCAGATTACTTATCATAATCTGATAACAACGTTTCTTAAGCCTTATCTGCCTTTAATTATATAGATTTAGGCATCATTGTGCACAATACAATGACCCAATGAATACCATGAAAGGACATCATGGAGGCTGGCAGACAGAGGAACACGAGAGCTGCCGCGACTGGTTGCTAGGAAGCAAATATGGTCTCATCAATGCATCAGTGGTTCCTCTAACAACATAATCTTTATAAAAAACAAATTGGTCGATTGCATTCATCTGTAGATGTCAAAGAAAACACGCGGGCTCCTGAATAACCCATGAAAAGCATTACTTAACTGGCTGGTAAGACAAAACCTTACTCATCTGACCACAGAGAGACAAAGGGAATACCTTCTGTCAACAGGCAGGAGTCACTTGTTTCTGTGTCTCAACAACATCCTGCTCCTCAGACAAAGTTAATGGGCATATTATGGCTGGATGATAATTCAATCTCGTTGTTTACCGACTTCCAGCTGAACCATACTGTAATATCTTTTCATGTTGTGATTCTACAAATGTCAGATGTCAAAATCAATTATTCAGAACAAGTTCTAATATAAGACAAAATGTAATCAACTTTAATACATTTCTAGCTGTTTTGAGAAATATGCTTATTCACTTTCTTGTTGAGTTACATGATAAGATGACCACTGTCATGTCTGTACTCTAAATATAAAAGACATCTAGCTTAGCTTAGCACAAAGGCTGGAAACAGCCAGCAAGGTAACACAATCTGCCTAATTAACACGTTACATCATGTTTGTTTAATCTGTACAAAAATCAAAAAGTGAGAATGTGAAGTTGTGGTTTTACAAGGGGTCATGTGACATCTTAAGTTTTGTCATCACCGTGATGTTGCCAGGCAACCAGCAGAGACTCCGCTTAATGGGCTTTAGAAGGGCTTGTACGTGGACTTTCTTACACTTGGACAGAGCTAGGCTAACTGTTTCCCCCTGTTTCCAGTCTCTGCACTAAGCTAAGCTAAGCTAAGCTAAGCTAAGCAAAGCAAAGCAAAGCAGCTGCTGGTTATAGCTTTATATGTACTGTACAGACATGAGAGTGGTTTCAATCTAGAAATGTAACCCTCAGCGAGAAAGTAAATAATTCCTTGCATGTTTTGTTACAGTTACTACATTACTTACATCGTCTTTGTAAATCCAAATTAAAAAAAGAAGAGAACTAAAGCTCCTTCCTGAGGCCAAGTAGGATTCCCTGTGACTAGTAAACTGACTTTTATGTGTAAATAAGTAAGTAAGCTTTCCTTTCATTTTGTAAGAATGGTTTCACACAGCTCTGGCTCACATGCACCACTGAGGTACCTGAGTCTGTGTGAAGATCTGGGCTTTCTGACACTCCTCCAGACTCGGTGCAAAGCTGGCCATGACGTGCTCCTCCGTACCGATCATCTGCACGATCTCCTGGTCACTCTCTACGCCCATACCCTGTGTGAATGACAAGCCAAGACTGTGTGATGCGGACTGATGGCAAGATGCAATGGAGAAAAAGTGTGGCCTAAACTAAAATACTGAATTATTTAAATATGTAGTTTATGTAACCACATGAAGGCCTTATAGGAGACAAAATGACATTTCACAACTAGTAACTGGAACAGAAGGTGAGTTAGGAGGCGTAAGGAGGATGAAGTGTTTATATACAGGGAGGGAGAGGCAAACAGGGAGTCATAAGGTTGTCTTGACATTTGCTTATGGAAATGTGAAGCTGTGAGAACTGATCCGTCGGTCCCACACTGGATCTGTGTCTGCAGCCGCTGCCAAACACGGGAAAGGACAGGGAAGAAGTCACCCAGGATATACAAGTGCACAGCAAACAGAGCGAGCACGCAAACTGTGTCATGAGGATAATAAGTTCAGCTCCAAATGCTCGACGCTCATAGGTTGACATGTTTGGAGAGATTTGTCCTCGGGTGGGAATGAGGTCAATGGTGCCAGCTGGTTAACATTGACATTTTTATTGAACAAACATTAGCCTTTGCTTCAGCCTCTGGAGCAACATCAACATAACAACTCCATAAAAACTAATCTAGCTGTGTTGTAGCACCCCCTACTGGATGACCAGTATCAATCAGCTGTGCCAGTTCTCATCGTCTTCAACAACTAAATATTTACCTTGAATATGATGGCGATTGGGGCGTCCTCTGACAGCGTGTTGTGTCTCAGGTAAAATCTGCCTTGTTTGACAATCATGTTAGTTCTGCTTTTCTTCTCATGTGTGGAGCTGGAATTGAAGACGAGGTAAAAATAAAGATGAAGAAACAGAACGTTTGACAAAGAAAGTAAATGACTTTACAAAAGCACTAAAACTGGAAACTAATGAGAACAAAATTACTAAATATATACTATATTTCTTGCAACTGCATTAAGATCTGAAACTGTAATACCAGTTTCAGGTCTTAAACATGTTGTTGACCTTTAGCAGGACTATGGAGCATTTTTTTTAAATTGTATTTTATGAACAGTTCCCTGTTTTGTGTCTCGTGTGCAATACATATTTCTGCCAATGGTTTCACATTATTCTACAGATCTACAGGTGGCGGTAACGTAAAGCAATAAAAATGGCTTTGTAAAAACAGTACCTGGTAACCGAGGCTCCAACTGCACCCTTCCTGTCCTGCTCCACAATGATTCGATTCTTGGACAGCTGCTCTTGGATCAGAATTACTTTCTCCTGACCTTTCACAATGAAATAACCCCCTGTGAAAAAACAAACAAACAAGATGGTGCATATAAATCCCTATTACGATAATGAATTGATAAAAATCAGACTGTACTGTGGCTCTCATTCTGTGTACCTGGATCCAGAGGACATTCATTGAGCTTTGCGAACTCTATGGGTGTCTTTCCTGTGAGAACACAGTTAGAGCTTCGCAGCATGATTGGCATCCTGAGAAAAGTGTGAAAACATAAAGAACAAGAGCATATAAATAAGATGACATTATATATAATTATATCATACTGCATATGAATGTTGATTGTTTAAGAGAGCAGCATGACGAGTGAAAGATGTTGGTTCCAGACTGATCAAATGGCTTTTTGGCTTGTAAGGTTCTGACTATGGAGGTCGGAGATGAAGCCACCTGGGCAGGATGTGACACTGTGGAACACAAAAAGCTACGATACCTTCCGATAGGCAGTGCATTGCGGATGATCCTCTGACTGCCACGAGTGTACTCTATGTCCACTGTGATGGGTGCTGAGTAGGTCATGTCTCTGAGACGACACTGTGGAAACAAATGGGAAAGATGAGCTGCATCTGAACAGCAACACTTGATGTCATTGCCGGTTAAAATATCTTTACAAAATATCCATATTTGCGCTACAAATAATGATTTATTTAAATGAGAATGTTTTACTTTAAGTAATCAATTTATCATTTAATCCATTAAATGACAAAACATGGTGAAAAATACACATCATACTTTAAGTTTCTAGAATCTTCATGGAGATTGACATTGCTTTTTTAAATTTTTTTATTTGATCCACTGTCCAAAACCTAAAATATTTATTTAACAATTATATAAAACAAAGAAAAACTGTGAATTCTAACATTTGAGAAGCTGTAACCAGAAAATATTTGGCCTGGTCTCTAATAAAAGAAATACGTTGACCTATAGCCAAACTTCAATGCCAATAATGGTTAGCAATTAACAATAAAAACCTCGTTTTTCCTTTGATATTACACATCAAACTAAGCTCACCTCATGAGGAGATACTGGTCTGGTCACGTTGAAGCTTTCTTCAACATCAGGCATGCCAACGTAGATATTGAGGTATCTGGAACCAAAACATTTCAAAATTTTGAACTCAAAACTGAACCTAGAGGCTGCTACGTGTATGTCTGTGGGTCATCAGCAATCATGTGACTTACTTGAGGTACCACATTGGATCTGCATCACTTGTGATCTTCTCATTTGCTTTCATTATTTTCTTTATCTGGAAAACAAGACATTCACATTACGATGCAGCTGGAACAGCTGGAACACACACACACACACACGAAAAACACTCAATCACACACACGCGTATTCTGACAAGAAGTAGAGCAGGAGCAGAGTTTTGGGGGAGACAAACCAGCAGGCTGCTTGTATCCATATTGTTTGTTATTCTAATGTCCTTTTGTTTGATTTTAACTTGTGCAAATACAACTCTAAACTCTGAACCAGCAGATTTAAGGGGCTTAAGAATAGTGTTGATGTAAGATTAAATTACTGTCAGTATCTGTGTTTGTTTGTTTGTATGCATGTGCGGGAGGAAACACTGCAGCTGTGCGGAGGGTGTTTGAGAAAGGATTTGAGATCTCTTTACAGTTTAATGACCTGCCTGCAGACTGAAGCTACCTGCGTCAGCTGAGTCTTACCCATGGCCTGCTTGCCCATAGCGCACTGGTATGTG
>JAVQJD010094596.1:0-17409 GCA_036023655.1 Nannoperca australis | reverse complement strand
TCTGTCAAGATGGGGTGCTGAGTGACATTAATGAGAAATAAAATGAACTTTTTCGATTTTAGCAAATGGCTGCAATAAAACAGAGTGAAAAATGTAAAGGGGTCTGAATACTTTCCGTACCCACTGTATATTTGTTTCCGACCTGTGAAATCAGCTGTCTGTGGGCTTTGACTCGCTGGGTGCCAACCAAAGCAGCTTCGATGGGTATTTAAAATAGTGTAATTACAAAGAGAGAGAACGTGAATAACAAAGCAGCGTGACACGTGTTAAAGCTCAGTCTGCTTTGGAAACTTTTATTTCTTAAATAAAGCATTAGCTACTTTGCTTCACATTCATTTTTTCAATGAAAAACATTTAGGACGTTTACATTTCTGTAAGTCTAGGAATTTTAGGAACCTAGAGGGAGTTTCTACATTACATTACATTACATTACATTTAGGCATTTAGCAGACGCTTTTATCCAAAGCGACTTATGGTGGACATTTAATAGGCTCTTTCCAGTATCTTTAGACTCAGTATGTTTAAACTGTAAGGGTTCACCATTTCCCCACCAGAATAGTATTCCTGGCAAAGAAGGCTTTGAAACAACCTTTGGGCTTAGATTTAAAATAGAACTTAGAAATAGATTTAACGTAAAATACAGTTGAACAAATAAGTACAATTTAAAAATATATAAACTTAATAATAATAATAATATGTCATACTAATATGATGTTTTAAACTTTCCTTCTGGCAGAGTAAAGGGACTTGGATTCATAACCTGAGTATTCTAACATCCTGTCTAAGGCCCTGATTAAAAACACTTTGGCCTACTGCTACTCTATATGTCAAATTACCGAAAGGCAAAATTACGAGGAGCACTTGAAGGCAGCAGCTGCTGAAGCTCCGGTGGAAAAAACAAACTCAGCAATGGATGTGAATATAAAACCACTGAAATGCATCATCATAGGAAGCTCCGGGTAACGTCAGCTAGCTTCTTATTTTTTAAACTCTAGTTTGAACTATTGTAAAGTTTTGATTTCGTGCTCCGTCGACAGATGTTTCGCTTTCACCAAATCCTTATGGATTTCCCCCAAAGTGTAAAAGTTAGTATTTAACGAGCAGTGAGAGATTTGAGCGTGTTGTATCTTTACCTGGTGTGTGTGTTTCCTTCCGGCACACATTTCAGACTAAAAAACAGCTAATTGGGGAATCTTTCGGTTAGTGTTTAAAGTCTTAAGGAAAGTATGTGTTATGGTTAGAATCACCGCTTCACCGACACTATAGGGACACAGTCATCCTGCAGCTGACTCCTCACCACCACCTGTCCAGTCACAATGAAACACGCCCACCCACTCGTGTAGGAACAGAGCACTAAAACGTGTCCCCCCTAAAACTCGACACGCGCCATTAGGCTACTTTAACCACACAGTCTAACACCCGGTTGGTCCGCAGACTGCACGGACACGTTCCCCGCAGGTGTCCCGCAGGTCGGAGCACAACTCTGAAGGAAGCGCCGGGCGGAGGCTCGCGGCACGTGCTTCAGTCCGCTGCTTGTAGTGAAAAGAAGGAAGACACGGCACCGCTCTATGTTTAACATGTTTATTTTTTGATGATAAAAGATACATTACTCCCTACAGTACAAAAAACACACATTGGAAAATACAGGACATTTCCAGATAACCTGCAAACAGCCGAGAGAAACTCGCAACACCTGTGAGCGCTGAGCAGCACTCGTCCCAGTGTGGGAGGGAAAGTTCAGAGACCTCGGCACTGCTGATGATGACCTATCTAACGAGGGTGCAAAAATAGTGACCCAGCAAAGGTACTGTGGAAGGAAAGGACACAATTGTATACCACATGGAGAGAGAGGGAACAAACTCATTAAATGTTTTTTCTTTTTTTGAGAACCTTCAGCTTATGGTCTAACTTAAGGCATCACTACTAAAATACACTGCTTTTTTGCATGCATGTCTAGTTTTGTTCAACAGACACACCGACACGCACAAAAATTATGAATGCATATGAAGAGAAAGTTAATTTCTAGAAAGAAAACCCACCAACCCACAAACAGCAGCCGAGGCAGCAGCCGGAGAAAAGGCGGCAAGCGGAGACCTCGGCGTGGACCTTCCTGCCCGTTACGTTCACTACTGAAACCGCCCTTACAAAGTCGATATACACTCATGTCCAGTCAGAAACCTCCTCCCTGTACACGCTCGGATTGTAATGAACCTAGCAGTGATTCGGACTCCTACAGTGAATCAGCTTGACAGAAGCAAATCAGAACAATCAGGGAGACTATATATATTTATATATATATATTTGTTTCTTTTATAAGTAAAGACACAAAAGGCAATCGAGAGATGACCAACATGTAAAAACTGTTTGTTACAGGTAATTATATAAAAGGCCAAGATGTTGTGTTTTTTTTTGTTTCGTTTGTTTTATTCTTGCTCTATGAACGAACTAATTTACAGGTGAGTACACTCCGGCTACGTGAGCTTTCTTCCCAAGCCATCCCCCATTCAAAGACACACGGGTGTTACACGTCAGTTAGCTTGCACACCATCTGTAGTCTGAAATACAGAGCCGTGGAAGGGAGAAAAAAAAATTAAAATTTATTAAATGGATTCACATACATCAATAGGATAGGGGAAATATGTC
Organism: Nannoperca australis; assembly: GCA_036023655.1. Taxonomy (NCBI): domain Eukaryota; kingdom Metazoa; phylum Chordata; class Actinopteri; order Centrarchiformes; family Percichthyidae; genus Nannoperca; species Nannoperca australis. The sequence goes on along the minus strand of JAVQJD010094596.1, from coordinate 14,766 downwards.
TACTAATATAATTTGCCATTCTAAAAATTAAAGAAGAGGTGAGACGCCACATTCATGAGCATAAAAAGCATAGGACAACTGATCGGGATATTAGGAGGAAAGGGAGGAAAAGATCAGATGTCATTCTTCCTCAAACCCCCGTGACATTCCATGTTTGGCAAACAAAGCAACACAAGCACTGAGTAGTAAACAAAGTCAAAACTCTCCTCTCCCTGGGTCCACTTCAAAGTTCCCTTCAGTCCTATAACCTCTGCGGTTCTACTTGGAACAAATACAAAAGTCTGTGTCGCGTTCATTACCATCTGTTAACAAGAACATACAACCAACTCAATGAAGATTTTCTTTTTTTAAAAATATAGTGGCAACCTCAACACAGCCACCCATCTTCTTCCCACGAACACAAACTATGGGGATGAACAACAGTTAAAAAAAGGGATGTTTTTAAAAATGCACACAACATACATACACAGGAGGAAAAAAAAAAAGCTTAAAAAATACAAAAATAAACTACACAAAAGATCTTCTGCGTCATTGCTTGCTAATTTTTTGGGAAGATTTTTGAAGATTTTTTTGTGTGTGCTGCAAGTCTCAGTCCTAGCAAAGTCTGTCATTTATTCTCTACAAATCTCTTCCTTTGTCATTCTCTTTTTGTCCACTTTTAAGTGTCGGCCGCCAGTCCTCATCTCGGGGTTAGAAGCGCACAGCGATGACATTACCAGGAGACTGGAGTCCAGTACGATGACTACAGACTTGGTTCTCGATGAAGCAAATTTGTTTTGAGCAAAAAAAGAAAGGAAAAAAATGATGTCCTCTTTCGTTGAGGACAAGTGCTTTATTTGTTTCCATACTGATTTTTTCCTCTCATCTATACTAATGCCTCCGTAGCCTTTTTCAACACTGTACATCATTTCATGTAGTCTCTCTCTACATCCCCCCCAGGATTCACAAAACAAAGAAAAAAAAAAGAAGACAAGTAACATTGCGCACAGGCTGGCTCCAAGTTTGTGAAAGGTGTAAATGCTTCTCTATACTGCTCAACTACTGAAACAAGCCAAAAATAGATGTTAAAACGATGGAAAAGGATGTGACTGAAAAAGATAATGTGCTTCTAAGTTTGTGTTGCTCTAAAAATAGTACGACCAACAGAACGAGGAGGAAGGAGGGGTTTTATCTACAGAAACATCTCTCAGATTGACTTTCATCTCGGCTTCATACTGTTGTTCTGCCTCCGCTGCTGTCTTGATCTGAGACTTGAGGTGGAGGATGAGATTAGGATGAGGATGAGGAGGGGTGAAGGTCAGTCTTCCTGATAAAAAGGACAGCGAGTTGAAAAAGAAAAAAAAAGGGGGGGACAAATGACTGGGAGGGGTCTCTGGGGGGCAATCTCACTGGTCCGTCCTTGCTTTCTTTGGACCAGTAGCCTTACTGCAAGAGCACACATAAAAACACAATGAGTATTCACGTTTCATTATTAGTGCAATGTTTATGTCTAGCCTGTGTGCACAGTGGGAGACGTGGATGCTGTACTTACGTATCAGGAGAGGTGCCTGGTCTTTTGGGGGCCGGTTTCGCAGAGGCAGCATCTTTGCCGGATTCTACAAAGCAGAGAAATGGTTAAAATACGTCCTCCATTAATTGCCCCCTTACTAGTTGTATTATTACCTGGGGCCCTCTAGTAATTTGTAATAATTGCGCAGGTTGTCAGTGATCTTACATGAAAAACTCCTTTAAGACCACAACATATGTAAAAACAAGGCCCAGGTTTAGAAATACTGGAGTTTCCCTTCGATCCTGTGGGAATCTGCCATGACCGTAAAAGTAACAATTCACCGCCTTATGTTCCTGCCTCTTTCCTGGTTGAGAATTATGGAGGCTAGGTTGGCTATTATAAATGAAAGTTTTGATAGCATCTGAAGTCCTGTACAGACAAACAGCAGAGCAAGAGGTTGTCACGAATATTTTTATAAACGGTGTGGCTGTGTACCATTTGATCAAGTTGCTTTTGGTAATGTGGTTTACCTCATACAGCAATTAAAAGAAGAGTGTCTCTTCGCACATGCAATGCTTGTTTTTCTTAGCATCATCAATCATTTGAGTGACAGATAGAATGCGCCACATGAAACACAAATGGGGGGGGGGGGGGGGGATTTCTAGACCACGAGGTCCCATGTTGATACTATTCCCTTGCAAATAGGGCTTTAGTTTGTGATTCGCTGCGCTCACCTTGCAGCCATCGGACTTGGGTGGCAGGACCGTAGCCCTTCTCATTGCGGGCGGCGATGCGGAAGATGATGGCTGGCTTGGTGGTGTAGTCGATGTGGGCGTTGGAGAGGCTCGACGACTGCACCAAGCATGAGGGGTTGGGTCCGCAGTACACCCGCATGAAGGCTAGCTGTGCCGGGGTGGAGGCCTTGGCTTCAGCTGTCTGGTTGCTCTGGATGGCCAGGTACACGGAGTACTCGATGATCTTGCCCGACGTCACCGAGGGCGGCTCCCAGGTCAGGTGGGCACCGTCTGGGCTCTGCAGAAGGACAGAGGACACAGTGCCTGTTTTGTACACCTGCATGCCGACTGTGTCAGAAACGAGGGAAAGGGCTTTGCTGGTGAGTTTACCTTGCTGATTTTGATGGCGCAAGGTGCCCCTGGGAAGCCTGGTAGGCAAGTCTTGAATGCGGAAATCTCTGAGAAAGACCCGCGACCACAAGCGTTGATTCCAGCAACACGGAACTTGTAAGCCGTTCCAGGCTGCAGCTCCATTTTCTTCATCTGGCTGTAGTCTGGCATGACACCAGAGTCATCCTACCGAACAAAACGCAAACACTTACAGCACGCTGACGCACATCATCGTCATCTAAGCGAGAAAAAAGCCTCCAGAGACACTTACATCTCCTTGAGAATCATCTGCTGGCACGAAGAAGTGGGTTACAACCATATTTGTCACTTTAACGATTCCGACATCAAACCACTGGTTCTCTTTCTTGACAACAGGCTTCACTGGGGTTGGCTGAGGGCCTTGCTTCTGTAAGAAAACAAAATAATCCCGTCACATATCTTGTCTCCCTGACCCAGCTCAGCCACCAGTACTACTTCCGCGACGACTCACCTCTCCCTCGATGCCATTGGCGACCTCTGCTAGAGCGGCTGCTGCTTGCAGCTTGGCTGGACTTGCTACCGATACAGACGGTGCAAATGTGCTTGATGGAGCGAGTGCTGTGGAGTGAAAGGAACAATACAAAAAGGTAAATCTACTGTACAAAAATACAACCGAGGTAACTGCAAAAAAAAGAAAAAGAAGCAGCTAAAGGTCTCACTCTCAGCAGTGGTACGTGGCAGCAGTGACGCCACGGCACTGGTGACCGCGGCAGCCATTTCATTGTGTCCATTGCTCTCGACAGACGGGTCGTTGAGGCTGTCGGCGGGGGCGAGGCCCTCTGTGGGCAAGCTTGCGCCCACGGTGGCCTGCTGTGCGGCAGCCTGAGCCTCCTGCAGCTGCTGCTGCTGTTGGACCAGCGCCGCAAGCTCCTGCTGGGTCAACATGATGGGGATGTTGGTGGGTTGCTGGCTCTCTCCGGTGGAATCACCCTCATCTGTAAAACAGAAAACATTTAAACATTCAGGAAACTGCAACAGTTGCCAGCTCTGATTTCTGATAAGAAACTGTTGATGTTGTTTTTAATCGTTTGGAATCCTTTCCCCACCTACCCTACAGTCAGACCTTCATCTATGACACTGAGCTTCAAGATCAATGCAAAATCAAGTGTGCAAAGAAAACTGACGATACAAGACTACGCTTGAACTCACTCATTACGGCCTGCTGAGCTGCTTGGAGGACAGCCTGGATAGCAAGGGCCTGGGCTTCTTCGGTGGCTGCTGCTTGAGCGGCGGCCTCTGCTGCCGCAGTCACAGCCAGCTCTTCATCCGACAGCCCCGTCACCATGAGTGTGGCTCCCTGGCCCTCGGACATCAGCTCTGACGGCAGATTCAAGGCGGTTGCTGGAGTCGCTTCTCCCTGAAACACCACATTACAGGTCAGATATACACACACACACACACACACACACACACACACACACACACACACACACACACACACAATGTGTCTTTGTTTGAATGGAATTTTGAAATGTCGTGCCAATACTGGCTTTGTGCGAAATTGCACTGGGGTTACCTCTGCTTGTGTCTCCATTGCGGAGGCTCCTTCCTCTGCAGGTGCAGCTTCTGCTGATGACGTGTCATCAGTTTGCATGGGTTCCTCTGTGGAGCTGGCGGCGGCGCTCCCACCTTCTGTAATGGATGAGATCGACTGGAGGGAAAAAAAGACAAAACATACAGATGGGTCACAATGGGGACATTATGCCATCAGATTCAGACATGCAGCCTTAACACAGACATCTGCTGAGCTTACCACTAGAGGTCAGTAGTGGTTAGATTATTTGCTAATTCTGCCAGGAAATGAGTGCATTTCTTACAGGTACGGAGGGTCCGGGGGCTGGTGTTGACTGAGTGACAGTAGTGATGGCTCTGCCCTGGGTGGTGGTAACTACGCCAGTTGCTGCAGTGGTGGAGGCCACTTCTGTGGTGCTGGTACCTTCAGCACCCTCCTCTGTCTGCTGGGCTGCTGATACATACATACAGAGTTTCAGTTCAACTACACACCAAAAAGTGAATTTCACGTCTTGGATGCAATACAAACACCCACTTCTGGAAGGGAAAATGTGTTAGTGTTGCTGTTTTTGTTACAAGAACAAATAATGAGATAATAGACCTTGAAATGCTGAAGAATGATTAAAAGCTAAGGAATTTTGAATGTAACAAACAAGGTTTCAGCAGGATAGCTTGCTTTTGGCAGTTAAATGGGTTGGTAATAATAACAAAAAAGGAAATGTATCCTAGTGAGCGGACATGGTTAGAGTATATGTGGTTATACCTGTGCCTTCACCTGTCTCCATGTTACAGGTGGCAGTGGTGGCTGTGTTGGTGGTCCCAGTCTCGTGTGTTTCGCATGGCGGGTTGGAGCACACGGTCTGGACCAGGCCCTGCGTCGTGCTGGTCTGGTCACCTCCCATGCTGGTGGTGGCTGTGGACGGGGTGCTGGTGGTCCCTGTCTCGTGTGTTTCGTAGGGCGGGTTGGAGCAATCGCTCTGTGAGGTGTCCGTTTGGCCTGTGTTCATGTTAGAGGACGCCTGGGTGGCTGTGTTGGTGGTGCCTGTCACATGGGTCTCACATGGTGGGTCGGAGCACACCTTCTGGACGCCTCCCATGTTAGACGAGGCTGTTGTGGCTGTGTTAGTTGTCCCGGTCTCGTGGGTCTCACATGGTGGGTTGGAGCACACCTTCTGGACGCCTCCCATGTTAGACGAGGCTGTTGTGGCTGTGTTAGTTGTCCCGGTTTCATGGGTCTCACATGGTGGGTTGGAGCACACCCGCATAGACATGTTTGACGATGCAGTCGTGGCTGTGTTGGTGGTGCCCGTTTCATGGGTCTCACAGGGTGGGTTGGAGCACACCTGTCCTGCTCCAATTGTAGCCGAGGAGGTGGTCGCCGTGTTGGTGGTTCCGGTTTCGTGGGTCTCGCAGGGCGGGTTGGAGCAGACCAGTGTGACGGTCCCAGAGCCCTCTCCTGCTGCTCCGGCCTCAGTGGAGCTGGGCTGCTCAGAAGTTGGGGACGCCAGGATGGACACCGGTAAATCCTGCACTGGTTGAGCTTCGACACCACTGGGGGTTGTGATCAGAGTCACCTGGGTGGGCTGGTTCTGGGCAGAAGAGATGTTCAGTTATCTTTAAAGTCATGCAGCATGGTTCATATGATCTTTTTGTACTCTCGCATCCCATTGTTTCTCTCAAGCAATAGGCATGAACGCCCTAACCTCTGCATGGCTAAAATGCTAAATACTTGAGGGACAACGTAGATTTCTTACCTGCACTGTCATGGTAGAGGAGGGCAGTGTGGAGGCGGAAGTCAGGCTGGTCTGAGCAGCTGAAACAGTTATGGCAGATGGGCTGATGACCTGGCTGGACAGGGTGGCGATGGTTCCCAGTGTGGTGATGGGGGTAACCAGAGAGGCATTGGAACTGTCCACCGTGCCTCCCGCCAGGCTACTGGAGACTGTACCAGTGACTGTCCCAAGAGTGGTGACGCCTGGAAGGAAGAGGCGTGGCATTAGAAGATGAAGACCAAAAAGGCTCAAGAGTACAAAGTACATCCAACAATAAATACTTGAATATCAAATCACAGGAACATAATTCTTCTTACCAGTAGTCCCCTTGACAACCAGATTGGTGACAGTGGGCTTAACAGCAGACATCGTCACTGGTGTAACGAGTCGAACTCCACCGACTGTGCTCATTGGCACAGTGCGCAGAATGGTGCCGGGCTGCCCAGGAGCACCCTTCAAAACCACCTAGACACAGAATTCAGTTACAATTCAAGTCGCCTCGGGTGCAAAATAAACACAGCGTTGATATGATCTACTGCACAAACAACCATAGTCTACCTGGGTCAGTCCCTGTTGGCCGGCTGCAGAAGCAAGTTTGGGCACCGCAGTGATGATTTTACCAGGTGTTCCAGTAGTCATCACCTTTGTGGTAAGGATTGTGATAGGCGTTTTCATGCCTGCACTGCTCGTCACACCTAAAAAACAAAAAGTATGTATGCCGGAAATTAATTTTAATAATTAATTTTATTACTCAAGAGACACTACCACAATACCAGACCGTAGTCCATTGGTGCCATTCTTAGCATTTGTTTTTATCCATGCTAATTGCCAACATGTTTAAGCCATTGCCGGGAACAAGACTAAAGACAATCAAACTTAAGACCACACTTTCACTACTTCTGTTGTGGCATGCAATCACCACTTGACAAACACAGAAAATCATTTGTTCCAGATCTGGTTTAAACTCTGAATTGTACTGGGCATCTCTTATTTTGAAGTTCTGATCTCAGTCATAAACGTGAAGTCTGCTGGAATACGTAGTAGTGACAGTACACTTGAGTGAGTGTGGACCTGTGGCTCCGGGCTGGGTCATTATGGCCGACATGGGGATGGTCTTAATTATGGTGGTGCCCTGCTTAGTGGTGGTAGGAGAGATGCCGCTGATGTTGAAGATATTGGGCTTGTTTCCTGTGCCTCCTGCTTGGGAAGTGGTGATGATGGTTGTGGGCTTGCCATCTGCGGAAGTCACCAGCTTAAGGATGGTGCCAGCTGGGAGGGGACCCTTTGTCTGGGAAGAGAGGCACATGTTATGCAAACCATTTGGAGACAGACATCTGGTGCCTGTCTCAGGAGTCTTAAGCTACCTCCTGTTTTTGTCCTGCACTCATGCAGATAGCTGACCTGTATGATCTGTGTGAGAGGGTTAGTGGAAGCCTGGCCTGTTACAGCTGATGTCTGCACTGGCTTGGTTTGTACCACAGACATCATCTTGCCAAGGTTGGAGATCTGCCGACATAGGAGAGAGACTCAAGTTCATGAGTCACAGGAAACATCGGACAGCAGAGGGAGTTCAGAGGGAAGGTGGACCACCAAACCAGTGGCTCTATGAATCATTTCAGCCCTAACTGACTGACAGTCATGCAGATCACTAACATCATGCTCCCTGTTTTCTTAGCAGCGCTCTTACTGTAGGCCAACCTTTACTCCCTCCTCCACAGGTTCAAGCTCTAGTGCACTGTCGTCACCATCTTGTGACAAGACATAAAATCAAACACCCACACCAAATGTGAAAAGGCAATTTACAGAGCCTGTGACTTACGTGTGAAAGCACCAAAGGGTTTCAATATTACATTGTCCTACACAGAGTGACCACAGAGTCTTGTTTTTCTTACCAGAGTGCCACTGCTGCCCATGGTGAGGGGACTCTTGACCAGAGTGATGGTCTTGGTGACTCCTCCCACTACAGTGGTTACCACCTGGGCCTGCTGGGCCACTGTAACCGCACCAGACTTGTGCACAGTGATGATGGGTCTGGTGGTGGTGGGAGAAGAAGCAGTTGCTGTTCCCACCTGGGCTGCAGCCGTTTTCAGCATCCGGGTGGCCGGGTTACTGACCTACAAGCACAACATTATTTTACAATTTGCCCCGTGACGGACAGAATGCACACCATGTTCGAAATGACAACGTGATCTGTACCATGAGTGGAGAAGCCACTTTCATTGTGGTTGTGCCAGGGGAAACGGATACTGTTTTGAGTATGGTGGCACCTGCAGGAACATTAAGGACAGTGCCTGCAGAGGACGGCGGGATCTTCTGTGTTGCTGCTGCTGCTGCAGCTAAAGCTGCCATGCCACTCATCTGAGGGCTACTGCCAATTGGCTGAAAACAGAAAAAGTAGTAGTAAGTGTTGAACATGTTTGTTTACGTGACATTTATGTTTACACAAGATAAAATGCAGTGCACAACTGCTCATACCGATCCTTGGGTGGTCTGGGCAGGCACTACCATTCGGACACCTGGAGGAAGGGATGTCACAGTAACAGGGGATTTCCCTGGCTGGCTGGGGCGTACTGTGACAACAGATGTGCCTGTGGCGGACTGTTGAGCTGCAACCTTCAAAACGGCTGTAAAACAAGAGATTATTAGACTTTATGGGGAAATTGTTATTGCAGTTGTTGAACTATCTGGTGTATGACAACGATCGACACAAAAGAGTTTAAAAAGCGGAATACGTAGTGTAATACCTGTCTGTGGTAGGCTCTGAGCAGAAGGTGCTGCAGCAGCCGGCGCGGGGCTCTTTGGAGAGTTCACGGGCAGTGAGGGGGTTGCACTCATGACCGGTGAGGCTACAGCTGGAGTGGCAGGGATGTCATATTTCTGCAGCTGCAGTAAGTAGGTGTCAGCGGTCGAAACGGCGCCCCAGCTCACCTCCAGAGAATTTGTGTTGGCACGGACTAACTGCACCCTGGCAGGAGCATGTGGCCGCTCTGGGGAGGTGGAGAACAGGAAATTGAACAACAATGACACTATTTGACAACCTGAGCCACTTAAGTCACTTTAACCCTCTGTAAACGGACCTCTCCTGGGCGGCCCTGAACTAGTCGCGGGATCATGTTCCAGCAGACCTACCTGTTTCCAGGTACCAGAGGTCTTTACAACAGACTTGGTTATTCCAAGCTTTACGGTAACCGTCACGGCCACTCCAAACATAAAGTCTGGAGTTGATGGCCACAGCGCAGTGGCCAGCACGGGCCCTCGGGATGTTGTCTTCAAGAGTATCCATCAACACTGTCTCCCAACACATGGAGTCTACACACAAACGTATGGTACAAAGCTGACATCAGTGAGGCACATAATACTCATAGAACTTTTTCAAAGCAAAATCTAGTGTAATTAATACGGAGTTCCACAAACCAAGATTTAGGCAGGCAAGAGTGTTTGTGCACTTCCACTCTTTCTCGTGTGTGGCCACTTTGACATCGTCCATTACCAAAGGGACCCATCCTCCAAAAACATACATCCTGCACATGAAGAAAACAGATTAACAATGAGATGCTGTTACAAATTGCAGCCAGTGCTGGGAATTCAAACATAATTAAACAAAACATTAAATATGCCACTGCTTCAGTGCAGCAGTTGTCTCACTTGTTTGTGATGGTGGTGGCAGAGTGAAGACTTCTGGGGAGCGGTGCAGTCCCGTTTACCGAAGGTTTGTTCCATGTCAGGGTATCTGGAGACAGGGAACAGCAGTAGGATGTTTCACAGAAAGTCTGACATGCAACAGAATAGATTTAATTCACACACATAACTGTCAAACTGTGACGCTTTATCCTCTCTGAAAGTGTGATGATGTTCAATTTCTTTTGGTCTGACAAGGTGTAAACAGCAGCACAGTCTCCTAGGACGTTCATTTTTTCCATTAACACTTTTAGAAACCCACCAATATCAAGTGTCCATAGATCTCCGAGGCGACAACCGCTCATCCCTCCATAGATTATCAGGCGAGATTTCCTGCTGGTCTTTTCTGTGTATACCACAGCAGTGTGGCTCTCACGGGGAGGAGGCAGGACTCCATACGTGATAGGAATATCCCATCCAACCACGCTGGAACCTGCGCGAAGCTCAAGTGTGTACAGATCGTTCAGGTATCTGAGAATAAAAAAAACAGACATTAGTCACACTCATGTTGCTGGTTGAAGTAGATTCTTGAGCAGTTCTTCATCAAGGGGCACTACCGGTTCTTGCTGGAAAAACATCTGTACCTGGGAATGTTGTTTTTTGGGTCCTCGCTGTCATTGGCTAGTCCACCAAACAGGTAGCATTTGTTGCCAACCAGAGAAAAACTGTGGCCGAGACGAGGACAAGGAGGGGGGCCATTCTTCGGGTTTTTTGCTTTTAACTTTTTCCATTCCCATCTGCTGGCCTGTAACAGAAACCATGATTAAAACAATAGATTAGATTATAGCAGAGGCTGTAACAATCAAGCACCAGCTGACCTCATTCTCTATTTTGACAATCTGAAAGATAAAGAAAGATAGTGTCAAAATGAAAGACTACACATTACCATCAATTCGATTTTAAATGTGGCATTAACTTTTACATTTTTTAAATTTAATTTTATACTCTATTCCATTTCCCAGTGACTGTAAAATCCATCTGGATTTGGGTTGTACCTACTTTATATCATAACCAGAAACAGAGCATATTTATAACTTTAATTTACTTCACTGTGCACAGAGCTTTTACAAGCACTTGGCATAGTGCAGGTCAGGATTGATTAAATAAATCTGGCTAAACTAAACATAATTAAGTAGCATTAGAACGCCTCCTGATTAGCATTACATTTGGTCACTAACTTCATTCCCTCTTTAGACTTCCCCTTCCTTCTCAAACTGTGACTTTACTATAGGTTTTGAACGCAGCGGCCGAGGAGTCTATGTTGTTAACATGTTTGTCTCCATTTGATGCATGCATGTATGTGCTACAATAACAGTTATTTCAAATAAAACATCTGGAAAATCCTGGTTGGAGGTGAACTATATTTAAATTAACTGAATGCATCCAACAATTGTAATTTAGAAACATTTCATAATCTAATTGTGCAAAGAATTTGGGTTGTTTTCCATTGACAGATTACCTGTAGTTCATAGAGATCGTTGCTGTATTTTCCATACTCCACCATTCCACCGAACACCAGTAATCTTGTGCCATCACAGACAAAACCATATGCAGCACAACCAGGGGGAATATCACCACGAACCGCTGGGATAAACCACTGGTTTGTCGCTAGAAATTGAAACACAATGATGACAATGAAGTTACCAGTTGAGGTTTACCCATGTGAAGTCATTTAAATTACAAAGTTTATGTTATGACCTAAAAAAGGATGTAAAGTACCGTCTAGTATAACTTCCTAAAACAACTATTATTCACGCTACAACATCAACCAAAATATGCATTTAAGGACTAGGACACATGCACCAGATTTGATCAATTTATCTGTGCTTATTGGTTTATGTGCAGGAAATTGGGACAGAGGATATGCTTAAACCAACCAGCATCATCCATTTTATTTTAGCCCGCCTTTTTTAACGTGCATGACAACCATTGCTCCAGCAGAGGGAGACAAATGTATTAAGACACGTATCGGCTCGGCCTGCCGAGGCCTATGCGTTACTTAGTTGGCACATCACGAATTGATGTTTAGAAAAAAAATAAAACTGGTTTAAGGCGAAGACGTGCGTTATTTTTACATTTATGCATTTGTTAAGTAAAAAATACGTTTGCTGCGAAAAACAATCTGTAAAGTTATACATGAAAAGTTAATCTTACCAGTGTTGTATACATGTAATTCATCCACAATCCCTTCGTTTCCACCGCCAAAAACAACCATAAGTTCCTTTATAGCCACAGCTCTGTGTCCATGTCTGGGCCGGGGGACAGGACCGGACCATCCGAGGACCCGTTTCCACCGCGGCTGCAGAACCGACGCCGTGGTCCCAGATACCGCGGAGCCAGGGGCAGACATGACTTCTGTCAGAAGGAATAATGAAGGAGTATTTGTCTTAACTGACGAAGTAATCGTGGTATTTTCATGCCTAACAGCTGTAGAAACTCAAAAGCAGCATCCAACGTGCACTGTAGCAAACTTCATAAACAGTTTGTGCGGTAATATCAGCTGAGGGAGCTTCATAGTTAGCAGTAAGCTTTTGTTAATGAATACATTAAATCCAAAATCGCAGTAAGAGCTTTCGAGCAACTACTGGTTCACAATCCTTGATATAGATTTGATGCTGCAGTTGTGCAAATACATACATTATTCCACCCCAACACTGAAGTTATGTCTTAGCTAGTTGTTTCTAACCATTGAATTCAATCTATGGAAGCAGCCATCTTGCAACCAAACAAACCCCCGCTAACGCGACTGCCAGTCTGAAAAATGGCGGAAGCGAATGAAAAAGAAAGATACATGATCGCTGGCCAACTACACCAGAAAATAAATGCACTACAATTAAAAAATATACATAAATTGATAGCAGGCCAACAAAGCAGAACAATACATAGTTGCAACAAAGAGTTAATCCACAGTTAGGACCGCTAGCAAGAGTCGGCTATTTTCATGCTTCTCTGGGAGTCGCCATATTGTAGCTAGCAAGCTTAGCATTCTTTGCAACCGCTTTAACACTGTTATTAACATTAGATAGACGCTTGAAGCTTACTTTAACCGTTGCAACGGTGTGAAAATAACACGCCCCCAACTTCCATCGAATAATTAGCTGAAATATAATTCAAAATGCAAGTACAATTGTAGTATTCAAATGGATTGTGGCGTTAGCTTTACATCGTTAGCACCCGCGGCTAGTTGCTCAACCTAATTTGCCCAAGCTAACAGCGTTAGCTCTATGGCTGGCATCTGTCAAAGCGTCGCCAGATTTTACAATTAAATGCAATGTTATTTCGTTTAATTCTGACATGCATATTTTACCTGATACAAATGTAGTTGCAACACCACTCTTAAAACGCAGCTAAACTGAGTTAAATGGCATAAATCGAGTGTTATTTTGTTTCATGCCGTCTCTGGAAGCAGCCATCTTTTCGACAATCGGCCTAGTTCTACAGCTCCCACAAGAAAAATGGCCGGACGGTATTCCACAACAAAACATAACAAAACGAAAAACGCGCAAATGTTTCAATTTTTTACTTACTTATTTCGATGCAGTAATCGCAAAAACACGGGTATGTGGTTTTAACTTGCGGCAATAATCCAAATTCATTCGATTTGTGAAGAAGTATTTCCTCTCATGCCTGCCTGGAAGCTGCCATCTTCTTGACAACCAGCGGAGGAAAATGGAAGAGAGTTGGCGTCACCCAAAGTAAACATGGCGACAGAGACCCGCTCGCGAACCGTTTCAGACAGAAACGTATACAGTTTTTGTTATTTGCCATCGTGAATATGCAACGAATGCTCTGTATAGTGAGGTGTTTCAAGTAACACTTGAAATCTATATAAAGTAAACATATTGAGAGTTTCACCAAATTACAAGTTGTGTTATAGCACTAGGCTTATTGTCCCTTACTAAAGATGGCGACATCCGAGCTGGAACCACTTTTATTTTAATATCGTGGGGGATGCTGATTTTATTCCACCCTAAACCTACTTAGATATGCACATACATGCACAATAATAGTGTCTAAGCACTCATGTAGAGATTTAGCGCTCACAAATATTAAAGTTGCCACGCCCACATCCACAGTCAGTGCGCCCTCCACTGATATAAGTAATGCATTACTGTAATATGGTCTACATCAATTACCCAATTGTCCCTCTTTTTTCAAAACAGTGGTCAGTCACATTTCTCTCATGAAAACACAAGACAATACTATAACATGTAAAGGAGTTGGAAGATTAAATCTCTATCTAATTTGTTTGTGGAAATATATCCATATGTTTTTAAGTCAGCATGTCTGGTTGTACAGGTGCAGCCAATTGTTGCCCAAATTTAAAAGGCATAAGGATTTGCAAAGAATATCACAAGATATTCTCAATTTATTTTAAAACTGGCCTATTTTTTTGCTACAGGGAAATTAGGAACATTATTTTACAATATGGGAATATGGGTTAAGATTTCACACATTTGCAGGATCAGCATCCCCACTACATTTGACTGGAATACTGTATACATACAGTAGCGTTTCTTTTTTCCAGACCTCAGGCAAAACTTGAACAAAAATGTAATCCACATAGCCAACTGTTCCAGTGATCTTGGACACTTGGCTTAATACTTGGGTGCATGAAGATCTTACATCTAGAGGAGTACAAACCATTGCGCTTGATGTTGACACAAAACACATTGTTATTTTTCAGTTTGGTGGTAATTGTTTTGTGACTTGTTAAATCACTTAAATCAGTGGGATATGCTGTGTCCTAATTACTACTATTAATTAAATATTTCTATAAATGCATACCACTGGCTTACATATTTAGTTTTCCATGAGGATTGTCTGTTTGATCGTCCACTAGCTTTATGAAATATTGTTATGTGTAGCCTGTGAATACTAGTTACTTACTACACCATAGTATTTATTTCTGAGGCATACGGAAGTTTCAGGCAACTGAAGACCTGTCAACTTCGGTGTAGCTGAAGCTGACATTTAACCTTGCTCTAAAAGGGAGCAGGTAAGAATTTTACTTATGATTACATTACATTACATTTAGGCATTTAGCAGACGCTTTTATCCAAAGCGACTTCCAAATAAGAGCTTTACATAAAGTGCATAGAACCATGATGGAAAACAACAAGATGTCTCATAAAAATTGTAAGGGCTGGTG
>JAVQJD010094595.1:0-17891 GCA_036023655.1 Nannoperca australis | reverse complement strand
ACAACACGAACATGAAGAGAATATGAAGAATATTTTTAAATATTTAGGGAAAGTAAATTCAAAATTAAATGAACTTTTATCAAATTATGATCATGATTTATGTTAGGCCAGCAGAGAAGGCCTTGCTGGCCCTGACGGCCCATCACTGGTCAAAAGTAAAACACAACCAGATAAAAGATATTACAATCCATTGGTGTTATGATAAATGTGTCAAATGTTGTTTTGTTCTTAAAGCAGTCAAACCATCAGGCTTTCTTCTAAGTTGCCATGTTGTTTTCACCTTAACACTTTCAAATGTGGGAAGTAAGAAATTGGGAAGTGAACTAGTTCCACTTTATCAATAATGCAAAAGTCAATTTGTCAGGGGAAATGAAAAAAGGACAATGCGTCAATTCTGCAGATATACGGACGTATATTATCATACAGTATTAGTGTAAATAACAACAGATCACTGCAGTAAATTATTATGGCCTGTTCTCTAGCTAGCATACAGTATACCTGCTGTGAATGTCCCGCTGCTGCTCTTAAAAAGGACAGTAAATACAGACTCCCTACTGCTTGAATGCAGAAATTTAGGCTAGGTAGATTGCGACTTGAGTTGTTTGTTTTGTCTTTGTTTCAACACCTTCTAATATTTCCCATTCCCAGCGCACCCCAAGAAACAGGATCTCCATTAGAACCTTGAGGGGATTCAGCACACATGTTTCTGCTCCCTGCCAAGTGTCAGATAGTAGGGAAATGCCTCCTCTTGTTTTCACTGATTTGACAAGTGACACAGTTTCATGGTACTAAAGGATGGTGGAGAGAGGCTGCAGCATGCATGTGTTACCATTATTTAGTAAGTTGTATGGAAACATTTACAACACGTTTACGTGCAGAAGTGCTGCTGTCGTTGCTGTCGTCCTAGAATTTATGCACCGAAAATGTTCAATGTGATAACTGGAAGGATCCAGTTTTCTCTTAGGTACATTGACAAATGAGGCAACATTGACATTAACTTGTGCTTTGATTCAAGTTAATGTTACACATCAAATGTATTTCAAATTAAGTAAATGGGATCAAACCTGCAAAAAACAATACAGGGTCTAATCTAGATTTTTGTTCTGATTGAGTCATTATGCCATTGAAGAGTTATACACATTGAAAAAAAAATATTGCTCTCTGTGTCTTGTGGTTGTATTTAGCAGAGGCACAGGAGATGTGACCCCTGATGACCCCGAAGAGCATGTTCCCACTGTTCAGGATTCAGAAATCAACCTTCTCAAATCAGGAGATGTCACGTGAGTCTGGACCGTGGTATATGTAATGGGTTAGTGTATGTCACCTTGTGCTGATACCACTAAAACTGAAATGAATTTGTTCTTATTGCAGGATGGCTGTTCCTCTCAGCATTGATGATGTTTCTCAGTTTGGCGATGGTTCCAAGGAACTCTTCATCAAGTCCAGCTGCTACAGTGTGATAACTGTCACTGTGGGTGACTGCGGGCCAACCATCAGCTGGATGTTTTCCTCAGAGCCTAAGAGCATCTCCTTTAGTGTCGTTTACAGGGAATCCACTGATACTCAGGTGGAACAGGCAAAGGTAGATGTGCTTGTTGTGTGCAATTATATGTTTCTGCACAAAGACCAATGTGTTGCAAGGCCCAGGAACCAATGACAACCTTTTTTTCAACTTGATGGGGCCCAGTTGGAAAAGACTGTATAGAGGCCCAATGAGTGTGAACATGCCTTAAAATCATTCACTCCTGGATCGTCTGTCACACGAAATGTCCAGGATGGCAAAACCCAAAGGAAATGTTCAAAATTAGTATCATTAGAATTAGTTTATTGGCCAAGTACTTGTACACACACAAGAAATTTGACTCAGGTTCCAAGTTGCACTTAATGCGATTAAACGTGACAATTTAAAGGATGATACAGACCGATATACAGCTAAAAACAAGGACAACAAAGCTGAACAAAGAAAGGTAAAACAAAACATAGTATACTAACAAGTATTATGTACATACAAGTAGGTGAAACGTAGGTGTATATATAAATATATATACAAAAAGCGCCAATGACCAACAACGTACAATCTCTATATATAAGTCAAGTGTTGTTACATCATTTCAAATTAAAGTACATCATAAAGCTGAAGTGAATGCTTTGCAGAAACTGCAGCCACTTCAAAACACAGATGATGACTCAAAAATGATTACCAGACACAATGAACTGACCCTGTGCTTTATTTTGATCTTTTAAAATTCACTGACTGAGGAAAAACACTGCAAGTTCCAAATGTTGCTCAGTA
Source organism: Nannoperca australis (assembly GCA_036023655.1). Lineage (NCBI taxonomy): Eukaryota > Metazoa > Chordata > Actinopteri > Centrarchiformes > Percichthyidae > Nannoperca > Nannoperca australis. Next base: position 15,598 of record JAVQJD010094595.1, on the reverse strand, counting down.
GGTTGAAGTGAACATCCTGCACTTCAAATGTCAGGGGTTGTAAATTAGTTATGATCTTCTTTTTCTTTGAAATTTGCTTTTAATTTGTGAGACAGGTCTCTGGGTGACCTCTGGCAGAATCTTTCACCTGTACATTGAGTTTCACTTCAGACCAATGTTTCTGTTCTTCTCTCAGGTCCTGATTCCTCTAACTCGCTGCAATTCCCATAAAGAGACAATTCAAGGACAGTTGAAAGTCCGACACCCCGGCCTCTACACACTCATCTTTGACAACTCGTTCTCACGGTACGGAACTCCTGACACCAAACGCCCTTGTCCTGATTCCTCCTCTTAGTGGGAGAAACTTGAATTACAGAAATGTTTGAACGCTTATTGTCTTCACCATCATTTCCTGCCACTGTTGGGCATGTAGTTGTGTGTGTGTGTGTGTGTGTGTGTGTGTGTGTGTGTGTGTCTGTCCTTTAAGTCAGCTTCCTTCTGCGTCTCAGCATCTCACCTCAGTTAATCGGATTGCAGTCCTTTGATCAGAATCCTTCTTCCTACAGGTTTATCTCCAAGAAAGTCTTCTACCATCTGACCATGGAAAAGCCCATAATCTATGATGGAAGCGACTTTCCCTGAAGCTGGATAACACACGCTCCCACAGAGGCATCAGCATGATGTCACTGTGGCAGCTAGAGGGAGACTGAAGAGATGGCAATTCAATGACCCTTTCTAATTGATTTGACTTTTCTGATCCTTTCCTCCTAAAACCAGTTTTTACCCAAGTATCTTGTTTTCAGAAATGTCTCTGTATTATTTCACTCTGTGGTGTTGATGTTTTGAGGTTTTAACTGTGGCCTAAGTGAAGTGTGGTCAGCAAGATGAAACAGATAGAAAAAGAGAAATGTTTATGCAATTTTATCTTTTTTTTTTATATATATATATATATATATATACCAAGTAATATACATACCTTTAGTTCAGCTAGGTTTAAATTAGTGAGTTGTTCAGTTAGAAAACTTGTGTGATTTTGTTATTTCTTCATTTTTGTCAGTTTTGGTTTGGCCTCTCTTTTCCTAAAAATGCTGCTACATTAGGGAATGCAGATACTGCAAGTAACTTTATAAGTATGAACTTTTATAAAAGACTATTGTCAGATGACATATCTTTATCTGCAAAAGTTGTATATGAAGACACAGGAAATATTTTTAGAATTTACAAAACCATGGCCAGTTTAAAATGTTTTAAGTGCAATCTTTTAAATCGAATGGCCAACAGTAGTTGTTTGCCCGTGGCTTGTTTATGAATTGACTTGTCTGGGCACTATGTTTTTACTTTGCCAGCACAGGATGGAAACAAAGCAGTAATTAGTAACTGGCCTGGAAAAATACAGTTTCTGTTTGCTAACAAAGCATATAAGAATTTTGTGCGAATCTCAGGAGTTGGACATCAATTTGTTCTCCAGTGGTAGCGTGTCCTAATTTAATGTTTTTGGAAAAAAAGAAAGTCTGCCATCTTATTTCTGGGGTAAGGTGTCATACAAACCAGCTTTCTCCATCCAGAGGATCTAATGAAGCAGAGTGCCTGTATTTACACATGCTGACTTTATGTTATTACAATGACACTCAGTTAAAGTATATAATGACTGTCAGCTAATGAGCGACTGTACTTTCAAAGTGCCTATTAACTCTAATTACCAGGGAATGGTTTGCTTTGGTAACTGTATATTTTACTTTATCAGAGAGCACGACGCTTGGTATGAATTGATACCAATGTAGTAAATCATTGAGTTGATACTCGAGTGACTTTTAAATGACTATATGCACAATATCAAGTATTTTAGTTCTGTCAGTTGAATTGATTTTTCAGTTTGGATTTCATTTGAATCTCTGCACTCTGTCACATGTTTAGATAGCTCTCTGCACTGTACTCTCAGTCATCGAATGGGTTTGAATATTGTGTGCTGTTTAGTCTCTATTCTGCTTTTGTAGAGATCTGTCACAGTCAGATATCTTTTATATTTTTGACGGGTGTAAATTGGTGCAATTTGTATGCAAAGCCTCGTATTTTCTCTACAGAGCTGCACTTTGTCATAATAATTTTATAAATGGTCACAAACAATATTAGATCTGTACGGTTTACATTATCTTTGTCAAAGAATTCAAACAGGGACAGATTTTTTCCTACTTGCTTTTGTTGAAAGGTCATTTTGGAGGAATAAGACGTGTATGAATCATCACTACAAACACTCGTAATAGACCTGTCAAACACCCAGTGAAGATGAATAAAATGTGAGAGTGACGATGCCTCCGTCATCCACTGTTCTTTGTCTGGTTTCGTGTTTGACAGCTTGGAACATCAGACCAACAAGTTCAGCACTCTACCTCTGTGTGCTGTCTCAGTCATTCAGAAATCTGACATAAGTAAAGATGTCAACACACAAACAAGTGTGTTTCCTGTCTAACAATGTCTCCTATTTGAATTTACATCAGAAGGGAAAAGCTTAAGATGGAAAAAAAAAAAAAAGATCAATACAGATGACAACGTGGTGGTGGTTTGTTTTTCTGCCATAAACTGAAGTGTTGAAAACAAGACAAATACCTTCTCTGTTAGTTCTGTTAAGGCTTCACAGAGACACCATTGTCCTGTCCTATAAGGGAATAATGAATAGTTCACTGTGTGTAATATTAAACTTAAGCTGTGGAAATAGCCTTCCAGGATAGACTGAGTGAATTTGTTTAGTATCTCTCACTGTGCAGAACTGGTTGTGTTGATGATCTTATCAGAGCTGAAACAATTAGCTGATTTATCAATTATTTGAGCAAATATTAATCTGCAAGTCACTTTTCACTGATTCAGTTTCTCTCTCTGTGTGTGTGTGTGTGTGTGTATTTTTAAACAAAAGCAAGCTATTTAAAGATGTCACCTTTGAGAATTATAATTGAAATTTTTCACTATTTACTGATGTTTTATAGAGAGAAAACAATGAATTATGCCAGAAAATAATTCATGAGCTTGATTGATAATGCAAATAGATGTTACTTGAAGACCTGGATTTTATATGACATGGTGTTATTTGAGTGTAATTAAAATAAAATGTCCCCATTTGCTTTTAAATAAGCTTTTATTTTAAAGAAAAACGTAAACAATAAAGAAATCCATATAAACAGTTTTCCATACAATTGCAGACATATTGCAGAGCCGAGCGCACAACTTAATTTGAACAATCTTAAAAGAATAGATGTGTCGGAGAGAAAAATGTGTAACTGATAAGCTATAGAAATAAAACAAAAAACATAACACTGCTTTTCCATCGAAGCCTGGTCTAAAACACATATCTCAGTATTTTGTATCATCACTTTTTTAGGTTTGAGTGTAAAATGTCGACCCTAATACTTCCATTACGCAGGACACAAGACACATTTTACGTGTGTGTTTGGCGACACAGTCCGGCGCAGGGAAGCAGAGTGAGGACTTTTCAGTGTCTCACCCAACACCGGCAGTCGAGGGCGCAAACACCAGCTCAGCCTCAGCTGGAATGCTTGGCGGCCAAACTAAGTGTTGATTTTGCCTTCAAAATAAAAGAGACACGTGTCTTTTCATAGTCATGACACTTGGTTATTTCAACATTAAACCCCCGTCATTGTTTTGGAGGCAGTTCTTTGCAAGGCTATACAATTCTGCGGGGAATAAAGATTCAGAGGCATTTCCTACTAATAGTTGGTGGCAAAACAGAGTTGGCAAATTGGTGTTTTATTCTGAAAAAATACACAGGAAGTGATACATTTGTATTACTGCATGCTTGACACGTGTTGTATTTACAAACGGGGGAGAGAGAGGGTCTCAGCATCCCGTCCTGCAGGAGTGTGTTGCATTCTCGTGGAGGAAACGCAGGAGACTCAGCCGACATCATGTCCTGCCTCTACATCAGAGGGATTTTTCTCACTCTGTGTTTGGCTCCAACTGTAAGTGATTTAACTTCACCTTTGTGAAAGATAAATTATTACGTTTTGCCCCGTAGATAACTTGAAACTGTCTTTTGCAGGAAATTAACAGAGTTGTGTGGAAAACTGAACCAGCATTGCAAGCAGATATTTATGAGATGAGGGAAAGAAAAAAAATTCTAAATGCAAAGAACTGAAACAGGTATTCAAATGTCATCTCCTACTAGACCTGCATTTTATTTAACGAACAGAAGTCACTGATAACTTGTGGTATCCAATTAGCTTTAATCACAACAAGACTAACGGACCGGCGTGAGTGCGTGAGAGTGCGCGCGCCCTGCATCTGTCTGCAGGCACCTGATATGCAGCTGTTTGATTCTTCACACGGGTCCAAAGTAATTTTACCTTTACATGTTGCATCATAAAAGGAGTGTATCAGCAAACTGATCTGAAGCCAGAGGCTTTTGATCTATTACTGAATTAATGTGAATGAGTGTCAAATGTTAAGCAGTGCAGCTCCACACTCTAGATGTGTGTGTAAATCTCCACCAAAGTGATTTTGGTGGAGATTTACTGGATGTGCGATGGTGCCACATAGATGTGCATATGGCGTGTAAGTATATTTAAATATATTTATGTATGGGGCCAAAAATGCACTGATTCACACCTCCATTCTGGTTCCAAATTTGAGTATTTATTTGTTTTCTTAGTCTGTAATTATAATAAACTGAATATCATTGGATTTTGGCCCCCAAAAAAGCTTTGCATTGATCACCTTGGGAAACTGTGATGGACGTTTTTCACAATTTTAGGGCATTTTATAGACAAAACAACCAATTTATTAATCAAGAACATAGCCTACAGATTAACTGGTTTGGTAATTGGTTAGTTGGCCATTGATCAGCCCTAATGCACTTCTATAATGTTATCCTTACCTTGTACATTTTGGAGATGGGTCTGTCTCTGTTTGAGGATGATAGTAGGTTTTCATATCGAAGTATGTCAAATGTAGCCTCACTAAGTATGTGAGTGTGTTTAGATATTATGTATTGTGTTTGTACATTCAAATATAAAACATGTAATACTGGAAAACGTATGCATGTGCATAGCCTATATGAAGAGGGATGGAATATAATTAGCAAAGGAAATGTTAGATTTATTTCATTTAAATCCATGACATTTGGAACCTTTTTCATTAGACTACCACACACACACATTGGAATATGTTATTATGAATTCACTTTATTGAAATCTGCAAAATTAATTACTTTTTTTGTTAATTTATTACCGCTTTATTTAACATCTAAAGTTTTTGTCCAATGTGTCTTCACCAATCAACTGCAAAGAAGAAAGAAAGGCAACAATGCGTACACCTGTATGCACATGCACGCACCGACACTCGCAACAGCTTCTTTTTTTTAATCAACAGCTTTATAGGGTTATTATTACATGGCCACCTCGCTAATTTCAATAACGGAATAGAAATATGTAAAGCAAGAAAACAGGTGATATGATTATCAGCATGGCAGAGACAGAATGGTAACAGGGCAGACACTCATCTCTGTGTAGCACTTAATTTTATTCTTTCACTGCTCAGGACTGCTGAGAATTATAATGAACTACCGGGGTTCATGAAACCCCCCCCCTACACACACACACACACACACACACACACACAACACACATTTCAAAAGAACGCACTAGAAACAAGACCAATAATACATGGCTCGTGTCTTTTGAATGTTCAGATATGATTGAAACTTTGCTCTTTCAGCAGCGCCTGAAAAACAAAACAAATCAAAACAAAAAAAGATGAAAATGATCTGGTCATCTTTTATGGCTGCATTATAAAAGAAATGTCTATGCATTTTACTCTTACGAACTAAACCTGATTCACCCCACAAGTAGCCAGCAGATGTATTGTTGTTGTATGTGCCAGTTTAATAAAATAGTTTGACATTTAGAGAAATATGATTATTCACCTTTTTATTTTCCAAGAGTTACATGAGAAGATCAATAGCACTCTGATGTCTGTACCATAAATATGAAGCTAACATCACATCCAGCAGCTGGTTAGTTAAGCCTGGCATAATGACTGGCAACAGACAGAAACAGCTAGCTAAACAACAAGTTTTGGTTTGGCCTTAAAACATCTTTTCCCCCATTTTCACACTTGTTTTTTAATGGATTAAACAAACCAGATTCAATATAGAAATTGGTGAGCTTCAGTTTTACTGCTAGGTTAAGCTAACCAGTTGCTGGTTCCAGCTTTATATTTAGCATTCAAATATTAGAGTGGTATCAATCTCCTCATCTATCTCTCAGTAAGAAAGCAAATGAGCATATTTCCCAAAATGTCAAACATTTCATTCAATATCCGATCTTCAGAGACCAGCTGTGTTTGTGCGCCCTTTCTGATTGATTGAACATGTTTTATCTTTTTATACCGTGCCACAGTACCGCTGCAGCAGCGTAAAAGTGCACATCGGTCGCTGTTGAAAATAGAAGGCAACATCTGCAAAGTGAGCCCAATCCAATGGCCCCTTTTTGGGTAGTTAGTGGATAATGGACTTCACCTCTCAGAGAACATTTTTACAGCAGACTTCACACTGCATGCTAACCTGGCAGTGTGAAGGGGCCTCTAGCTTTGCATTTAGTTTGCTGGCTCATAATATCCAGACTTACCATATACAGCCCCCCTATGTCTCTTTCTCTCTGTCTCTGTTTCTTGTCTCTTAAATGCAGCATAGTGTCTCCCTTCTTCCCATCATGCAGTTGAAATGCAAAAGCACGTCATGCACCCTCGATGCTCGTAACCACCCCGTCTTGACTCTTGCTTTGTTCCTAACCCCCTGCCTTTGCTCGCTCCCTCTCAACTGCACACCATTCTTATGTGGAATAAAACTTCTCGCATATAAATAGGGAAACCATGTGTGGTACATGACCCCATTTAGCTGGTGCTGCTGTGCGCTTTATGGTAAAATGAGTACAAACGTGTTTCTGCTTTGAAAATAAATGCCCTAACTCGGGCACTGTTAATTCCATCATAACAACACCACCACAGTTCAGAACAACATAGTGCTATATCTGCATACATGTCCCGCGTTAAAGCACACTTACCGCAAAGTCTGATTGTCTGAATTCAATTTCTCTGCAGAAGAAAACCATTTTTTTCATACATCCCTTGCCTGCCTTTGAACAGGAAGAGCAGTAATTGCTACGTAAATTGCACAACAACACCTCTCATTAGATTATTAGCATTGCATTAGGAACAAAGAGGACTGGCAGCAATTTGCTCAGGCTGCTTCCAACATGTCCATTCCTCCTTGATGGAGGGAGAGATGGTGCTAAGACTCTGTGTATTTTTTCCTACTAACTTCAGGAAAATGGGGCAAAACATTTATTTTTTTGTCCAACAATTTTTTTTGTTGGATTGTGTTCAATTCCAACTAGTCTTCTGTATGGTGTTTATTCTGTAGGTGTTTTTGACATAGTTACTAAAGTGGTTTATTATTTTGCACAAACTCAAGCTTCTTTTTTCTAAAATGCACATTATTTGTGTGTGTATAAGTGTGTGTGTGTGTGTGTGTGTGTGTGTGTGTGTGTGTGTGCGTGTTTTTGATGTAGACTACCTTCGGTGACACATTTCAGATTTACGACCTGCTAATTGAGGACAGCTTGTCCAATTGGGGACAAAAGCTGTGTCCCCATTTGGGAAAAAGTCGATTTTTGGGTCAGTGGTTAGAGTTATGATTAGGGGTAGGGTAAGTCTATGACTAAGTAAGTTTATGTAGTGTGTGACTTAAGTGTGTGTGTGTGTGTGTGTGTGTGTGGCAGTTGAGACCAAAAATGAGGAGAAAGAGCTGCGGTGATTACGTTGGAGAAACAGAATTGAGGAGTTTTGGTCCAAACCAATTTCACCTTGCTATTAGTTTTAAATATACCCTAATGAATTTCAAAGCATGGGATTAGGGTATTATTTCTCATTGGATACGTGGCATTTGGGGGGCATAAACCCTTCAAATACTCTGGTTTTGCTTTTGATGAGAATCTCAAAGACAGACTTTTTGTTGCAAGAGGTGTCTGACTTGATTTCATAAGAGAATTCAACAACTTATCTACATGTACGACTAACACATCATTGGGATCTTTATCAGTGAGATGAATACGTTTAAATCTAAATCTGTATCCCTGTTTTTATAGTAAAGACATTTGTAGATTCCTCATTAGCATCTTCTTTTACTTTACTTTGATTAAAAATCTAAATCTGTTCACCTGTTTGTGCACTTCCATTACATGTTTGGCCTTTAATTCTCACTCCCCAAAGGGATTTTGCAGATGATGCAACAACCATGAAAGTCAACCCTGAATTGGTCAGCACGGTTGATCCAATAACATTATACCCTCACTCATTTCAAATCAACCCACAACGTTGTGAAAATAAAAAAGCTACTGTGTATCTATGCAAGGCGTACAGAGTCATTTCATGAAATGGCTCCAGGTGGGTTTGTACTGGTGTAGATGTTGCTGTTTCCCCCCTCAGAAAAACTCATAGATATTTGTAATGGAAATGGTGAGTGGGGAAACCATAGTTCTCCAGAGGCAGTGTCTGTGGTCCCAGATGAATTTAGCTTCTAAAGCTTATTTTCATTAAGAGTTTAGTTGCAATTTCTTCAGGCCTTTTATGAGATGGATCTGAAAATACAAAATCCCGCACAATATGCCTATCAATAACAGAGATGGCTTTATTAGGGTTGTGTCTGTGACCTGTTGTGTTGTCCTCAATGTGCATCATCTAAAACCAAAGGAGAGACTCAAATAGCATTCTCAAAATCACTCAGCATCGGGGAAAACAAAATGCAAAACATTCTCAAAATTTCAAGTAATTTTGGAAATGTAGGGACATCATGATTACATGTCTGCCTATAAGTACCTCCTTTTTTCTACTTTTGTCTTGTTTTTGTCAGCATGTGCTCGTCTCTTCTTTTTGACACACACACACACACACAACACACACACACACACACACACACACACACACTCATTCCTGCTGACATCACATTGTGCCTTTCACTTCCTAGCTATTATAACTAGATGGTGAATCAAGGCTCATACAGAGACTTGAACAAAAAGCTTGTGCTTAAATTGAAAACAATAACGGCAACTATCTCTTCCATCTGTGATATGTTACTTTTTTTTCTTTTTTTTTTCTGGCGAATTCACCACCAGAATTATTATGTGAATGAAATTAAATTATGTTTCTTTCCAATTCAACAGCAGCATCATTAAAACAAAAATACAATACTCTTGGGGCTACAGTAATTAACATATGTTAAATCAAGGCACCATATGAAAGCAGAAATGTGTAGATAAATTAAAAGGAGGCAGATAGATGCTGCATTTCAGTTTGGAAGACATTTTTCTTGGGAAACTGGACCACTTAAGTTCATCAGAAGCCTGGAATAAAAATAAATGACACTTGAATTTAACCCTGTGTAGTTGAGGCCGTTCAAACAAGATATTCCACTTACCACCACCACCCTTTGCAGTAAGTACATAGATATAATCTGTTTTCAAAGACTGTTTAAAATAAACCAGCAGCAATGTTCAAACTCCATAATTGGCTGGTCTAGCATAGGAATGTTTGCACATTCTCACTGAAGTTGGATTATAAAACCGTATACCCTTTAAGTGAAAGTTATCCTTTATTTATCCCTGAAGGGAAATTCATCATCTGCATTTGACCCATCCATCAAGTGTTAGGAGCAGGACCAACTCAAGTTCTAAGCCAGTGCTTATATCAGTCCTTCCCAGAAACAAGATATTCTTATTTGTTTTAGTCTGAAATAAATGTCAGTCAAATGCAGATCCAGTTATTGTATTTGTATTTCAGGGCACAGAGAAATGAGCAGGGCCATAGAGAAATGGGAATCTGTGAGTGGCACTAAATGGATAGAGTGCAGAGTTGGTAGATGCCAAGACAATCATCTGTGTCTTTAGGGACAAACTCATTTAATGTCCTTTCTGAGATAGTGAAAAATAATTTTGCTTAATGCCACCACCTGAAATAAGTGTGTTTTGCCAAAAGGTTACTGTTTTAGCAGGAACGCATTTCTAAAGGCTAAAGGTAGGGCATAAAGGCAAAATAAGTCACTTCCCTTTGAAAATTGACATGTATTTTCTTTAATACACGTGGAATTCCTTTTCATGTAATTACAGACCGCGTGTCCTCTGCTTGTATGTTTATATATCTAATAGAGCACCCCTTCCTTCTGTTTTTCCTTCTTTCCTACGTTAAGGCTTTGTCTAGCCTGCACCCTGAATGTGAATTCATATTTCAGCTGGAGAAAGAGGAGCGTAACTGCCTTCAGTACATTGCAGAGCTGGGCAACAGAAGCACAGAAGGTGTGTTTTCCATTTTAAAATCACCCCATAGTAGTAGCTCATATAAATTCAAGCGTGGCTGTAGATGTGATATGAAATATACTGAAAAGGTTCACACTAAGTACAAGAGTCTAAGCTGAAATAATTGCTTTGCAGAGAATCATCAGTTGTCAGGGCGGATTCTTGATGGCGTTCCAACTGCAGAATGAAATTGCACTTAGTGATCTATCACTGTGATGCATCTGTAGAAGTGTCCATTAAGGGTAGTTGCATACGGATTTATATATGTAATCTAGCTCAAGACAAAGGTCTTGGTTCAGGATCTACAGTACTTCCTCATTCTTGTCTTAATACAATTTACACAGAGGCGGATGTTACGGCTCTGAAGAATGTTGTTGAGGGTACTGTGCATAATACACCCCATTTACCTCTACTGTATCTCTAGGAGTATATATTGAAACTGTGTGTGTTTTGTGCAGTGGTGTCTGACGTGCGTATAAATGTATTGTTATGGAGTTTCTTTTTTGATTAACTACCATGAGAGGCATATACTTACCTTTTTTTTAACCTCCTTTCTCCTCCTAAACCACCTCCTTAAAGGTTGTCGGCCATTCTGGGATGCAGTCGTCTGCTGGCCTCATGCAGTCGTCGGGGAAACAGTCCACCGAGCTTGTCCTGCGGTCTTCTCCCTCTTCAGTAACAACACAGGTGAGTAAAGAATTACATGGTGAAAGAGGGGGTGAGTAGGATGTTCAGGCTGAGATAATGATCAGAGCAGCATGTTCGCCTGTGGGTCAAAATTAAGTTAAATTGTTCTGATGAAAGCTAAGGGTGTTTTTGATCCCGGAGTTTTCATAAAATATAATTATTTATTTGTTCCTTCAGTCATTCATTTACTCATTTGTTTTTTTAATATTTTATTAATTAGATGTATGCTGGCTCTTGGTACTCAGTCTTGCCAGATTATAACGGGAGACTGCAATCAAACTGTTTTTTTCTTAACAAGTAAATTAGCAGCTTTGAGTGTATTCCCAGAGTGAAACCCATACAACTCTTATACAAAATGAACAAACAAGAAGTAACTTGGCATTATGTGTCTATGAGGATGTATAATAATGCTTAAACAAGACTAAGAGTTGTGCTATGAGGCTGCATTAACTATAGAAAAAGTGGTGCTTTGAGCTAAAAGCTAATGCCTCATTCATGTCAAATTGGATGGATGGTAGAGACAGAAAAGATTCCGTTCACCGACAACTCAACAAGGTTGTATAATCGCAGAGTAGGTTGTGTGAGGGATAAAAATACTCTACTGTGACAAAATCCCAATTTCAGATAGCGCTAGAGAAAAAGCCAGTGAATCACCAAAGTCATTAGAATTCATCTTCTGGGCCCCATGGATATCTGTACCCCATTTTATGACAATCCATCTATTTGTTGTTGAGATATTTCATTCATGGACAGAACAACCAACCAACCAGAAAACATTGCCATCCAAAGAGCCACGCCACCAACATGGTTAAAAACACCTGACACCTGAAAATATCAATCGTATCTGAAGATTATCTCTTTGCGGTTGACGTTTTGATCTCTTGACCCTTCATCGCAGGATCAGTGAGCCGTAACTGCACGAGTGGAGGTTGGTCCAGACCTTTACCACTGTATCACATTGCCTGCAGTGTGGATGATGACATTCCTGAGGTGAGAAGAAGTCAGCCTGGGGAATGGGAAGTTCCCGACAGGAAAAGGGGGGAACAAAACACCAGCCCACCAGATTCAACTTCAGAAAATCAACAACCAAACAAGTTAAATTAGAAAAGAAAATGAGGCATGTTATAAAAGTTGCTTGTCAAAATCTTTAAAATCTTCTTTCAGTTAAGTGAAACTGCAGCCCATGAAGCCACTTTTGTTTCTTTTTGAGTAGTTAAGCTCACAGGCTTGTTGCCTCTCGAGAGCAAGAAAGAAAATTATAAATTCAAACATAAATATGCCTCGTGAAAATTGTCTTGCAAGGCAGTAAGTGAATCAAATGTCACCCATCAGGTAAGAGCTGAAATTATCTTTATTCACAAAGAGAGAATGGTGCTTAATCGTACTGAACAGTGTTATCTGGGGATAATTATGAGAAAAATACTTTTGGTGATTTACAGTGCATCCTTTGTCTTGAGTTTAGAAAGATCTTTTAAATGACTTAATAGCATGGAATGGAAAGTCACTAATTACACGTTCTGATTTTACTGTAATTAAGTAGCTTTTTCATGCAGTATTTTGAGTCGATTTGGTAGTGTAGTTAGTCCAGTCATACTGCCATTAGAAAAAAAGCTTTTTAAGCCACTGTCATCTCTTCAATACACTTGAGTCTCAAGCTTATCTGCAATTTGGTCTCAATTTAAGACATTTTATTCATGACATGCCTGACTGCATTTTGAAAAGTTTTGACGTTTGAGTATAACGTCCTTTTATACAAAATCTTCTTTCTTGTCTTGCTTTCAGACAGAAGAGTCGTACTTTGCCACAGTGAAGCTGATATACACCATCGGCTACAGCATCTCGCTAGTGGTGCTGGCTGTTGCTGTGCTGATTCTGTTGCTCTTCAGGTAGGAACACATTAAGCTAAAAGATGTTTTTCATCAGTAACCAGTGCATTTTTGTAAAATTAAAGTAAATTAATTCACCGCAGAGAGCCAAGCACAACAGTATTGTTGTACTGTAAACAAATATATATATATTACAAGGCACTTTCAGTCGTGGGTATAATAAAATTACTCTCACCAGTTTTTGCCGCATTTATTATTAAATCCTAGTTAATTAAGGAAATACGTTTGCACCTTCTTTTCGAGAGTAAGAGGAGAGGAATCTCTTGATATCATCTCACTCTTGCCAAGAACACAAATAACCATGTTTCCCAAAATGTTGTACTTACTTGTCGTAGGAACAGGAAGAGTCGTTTTCGAGCCACTGACCTTGAAACCCGAAATATAACAAACAAACAAAATAGTCATCAAATCAGTTGTCATTGTGTTATAATGCAAAAAATGTACCATAATAATTCTTCATGAGAGTGACTGAGATGAGATGAGAGCTCCTTTCTCTACCTGCACCTCTCAGTTACATTATTTTCCTTCTTGGATTTCAACCCCCTTTGGCATGCAGTGGACCTAACAGGTCCAATAGTCCACTTAACAACTGAGTAAAATGATGTCAAGGGGTCCCTCACACCCACCACCCAGCTCTTTGGTTCACTGGATTAAGAAAACAGAAAACCTCCCAATTAATGGCTTCTGTTTGTATCTGACCAGTTGGTGTCTGTTTGTAGTGAAATAAGTTTAAAATGATACCACAAAACTATAACTTCCATCTCTTTTTTATTCTTATTTATAGTTATATCCCTCATATACTTTACATTGTTATAGATTTCATTTTCTTGCGAACTGGTGTGGTTTTCCTTTTGCATTCTTTCTTTAACAATGTGGTGTAAAGCAGTTATTTTGACTTTCTGGCCAACTTGTACTCCAATGACATCAATAACAGGAGGCTGCGTTGTGCCAGGAACTTCATTCACATCCAGCTCTTCATCACATTTATCCTGAAAGCTGTGTCGGTGTTCATAAAGGATTATACTCTCTTCGCAAGTGATGACACCAACCACTGCACCCTTTCCACAGTAAGACAATGACAGTGAGGACAAGAGGTTCTTGGCTGTATTAAGAAATTCCTATGGGCACATTTTCCCTGTTCTCATTCTTCTCTCATATTAATCCCTCCTTATAATTCTCTCTCTGTCCTTCTTTTCCCTCCTGTTTTTTTTCTGTGCAGTTTGCCTGTAAGGCGTCTGTGGTCTTCTGTCACTACTGTATAATGGCCAATTTTTTCTGGCTCCTAGTGGAGGCGCTCTACCTCAATTCCCTGCTGCTTTCGTCTTTCTATCGTAGCCGTAGATGCCTCTGGGGCTTCAGCCTGCTGGGATGGGGTGAGAAACCTTGACATGCAGTTTCCCCCGACATTCGTTAGACTGAGCTGCAGAGTTTGGTTCCAAAATGAGATATCCCACATTTGAAATACAGTATCCTATATGACTCTTGCTCTTACGAAAAGTGAAGAATCAAGTATGGTACTTCTTAAACAGTTGTAGGTGATAGGTGCAAGGATTATCATTTCATTTATATATGTATCACTTATAAATTAGAGAAAGCTAAAAAAGTCAGATGAAAGAAGTTGTATCTGACCATTAGAGACTAAAACCAGCAGATATAACAGTTCTCAATGCAAATTGGCTAAATTTGGAAGTGCACTCAAGTCCATATTGGTTTGTGTGGGTGAACGCACTGCTATTTTTACAGCCGGTACATTATGTGCAGAATGAGTGTCTGCTATTTTGAACTTAGAAAATAGATGTGTTTTCTTTATCAATATTCCTATAATGTGATCTGAGACTGTTATTCTTCTTGGAGTGCAAAAATGCTCCTGCTTTGTGATTTGCAGTTTACAATCCATCTAACTTGCATGTGGTTTGGAACCTAATATTTTGGAAACTATTTGCCTTTTGTTGCAGATATTAAGCTTTTTTCAATTCACCAGGTTTCTTGATTTTTCAAGTGCTTCATAATGAATTAAATGAAAATGTTTATTAATATGTAATATGAGGTTCCACACAGTATTGCTTCTATGTCTAGAGCCATCATCCCTCTGCATTGTAAAACTCAGATCAGCAGTCTTTGCAGTTTCAGACTTTTAATCTCCACAGGGTCACTTGAAATTTTGACCTTATAGCTTTTATATTTTTATTCCAAACATAGTGCCAAAATATATATCACTCCTGCCCTTCTCTCAATATCATGCCATGGGGCCAAAGAAGACATTTTGAGGGCCAAACAGGGTATCTTTTAAACACTGAGACACACTGAATGATACCTCATCCTCCCATTGCTATTGACTTGAACAGGTAGATATTTATTACAGTTCAGAGATTCACAGCTGTCTTTTGGGACAACAAGAAACAGACAGACTGCCGTCTACCAATATCCCCAACTTACTGCTTTAATACGTCCAGAAACTCTAGTGGCTCGGTGGCATCTGCTGTAATTACCAAACTAACTGAATTAAAGTTTACACCCCTGTGGCAGTCACTACTTCACTTATGTTTGTAGGTTGAATGTTTCTTCAAAACATATTTACATTACATTACATTTATCAGACGCTTTTATCCAAAGCGACTTCCATGTGGGGAGGTGACCGGGGGAGTACGGGGTCAAACACACGACCTGCTGGTTGATAGGCACACAGCTGTACCT
>JAVQJD010094593.1:0-23353 GCA_036023655.1 Nannoperca australis | reverse complement strand
TCACCCCCACCAGCAGCTCTCCCTGCACCAGAGCTCGCTCCTCAACCAGCCTATCCGCATGCATCAGGGCCAGTCCCAGCCAATCATCTCTCACCAGATGGGGCTGCAAGCCTCTCTTCACTCCCCACCTCCTGGGCAGCAGGTATGGTAACAAACTGTGACAAACTTGCTACTCTGGACTAGTTTATACTTTAAGACGTTAAGATTTTCTTTCTTTCTCCAGGGTTTTTCCCACCTCCAGTCAGAGTATCAGAAGAGCATTGGGGGTTCCCAGTCTCCAGGAGCCCCTGGCCCTGGTCCGGGTCCTGGAGTGGCTCAGAGCCGTGACTGGGACAGTGAATACTGCAATCGGGAGTGTGGCAACCACTGCAGGTCAGTGGAGGCAAAGGAGACAGTTTTATTTGCTTCCCATAGTCCAGTGTTTTCCACAAGGACCTTTGTTACTGCAACTCATCAAATCATATGGTCTTGAATGACATTTGACAGGAAGACAAATGAATTGAATTAAACCAGATGGACGTTTTCTCTTGCTGTGTGTTGTATTTACTAAAAACATATACAAATAAAGTAAAAAATGCCAAGATTACGTGACACCACTGTTAGCTTGGTAATTTAAGCTTTTCAGGTTGAATTTGTCAGACAGTCCAGTCCGTGTCTTACACCAGAACTCCCCTTAGAAATAAGCAAATATAGTCATGTCAGACGGCTCTCCCACTTCTTTCACAATATAAGTGTTGAAAATTGTCAGCTCCGTTCCAGTGAGACAGGGGAGACAGCTGGAGAGGTAATGGTGAGATAATAGAGCTTGTCGTGTGTTTGTTAGACAGCAGTAAAAAAACAGATGTTCTCACTGTTATTGTTTGGCAGGCTGTGCAGTCCTGCAGCACGGGAAGATAGTCTAAGTCTGCAGTGCTCATCGTGCTAAAGTACTATGAAATGTTTTGTTTATTTACAGGTTTTGGTTAGGGCAAGGTAGACGCTAAGATAATGTGTTTCAGCTTAAATTGTGGTTATCGGGCATTGAAAGGTATTTGCAATCTATACCTCAATAAAATATACCTGAATGTATTTCTGTTCTTATGTATTTGAGTCGTTTTTTTCTTTACTGCTTTCTTTGTTCGAAACTCTAACCTGTGCCTCTGTTTGTGTACTGTTTTTCTTCTCTCTCCAGTGGCAGCATGATTGGCAGGGACAAGCCACTCTACCTCACCTGAAACTGAAGATCATGCTCTGTCGACAAATACGACACCGAAGAGTCTACTCCATCCCTCCCCGTGCCCCCTCACCCCTATCCCTTCAACCCTCTTCTGATGCACACACCTACATACAGTTCACACTTACTGTAACAATTACATGCATACACATACAAACACACACACACACACACACACACATTCCACCTCCCAAACATCATCACGACCACCTTTTTTTGTCAATGTAATTATTATTTCTCTCTTTCTAGAAGAATTTGTGACCAGAGTTTTTTGACTAGATGACTGCTGTCTGTACCACTTAATGTATTAGCAGTCCTCTTGCTGTTTAAAATTTGCCAAGCACTTATACAGCCCCCCTCCCCTCCCTCCTACTCCCACCCTCATCTCTGAGCTGTGTGTCTATGCTCTCTCCGATGTGGGCCGGGCTGTAGAGCACTCCTCTTCTGTGTCACCATCAAAGTCCCCTCAGGGACACCATCCAGCTTTAATTAGAATGAGAAGGGGAAAAAAATACTCTTCTTTAATCATTTTAATTTCCTTTTGTGTTTTTTTATTTTTTTATTTTTGTTGTTGTTGTTGTTGTTGTTTTATTTATTTCTGGCTTGCAAAATTGTTCCTCTTTTTGTTGCCAATAAGCGTTGGGCCCTGTACTGTAGAAAAAAAAAATTAACTTCTAGTAGGTTCATCGCAGGCTTAGATGTTATGGTAGCTTTGCTTAAGGGCCTGCATATTAATACAAAAAGCTTGGGTCGGGATGAGAAACAAAACAAAAATAATCTTTTTTTAATATTAAAGACCTGTTGAGGTCTACTGAGCTGTCACAGTGTGATTGTAAATATCACTTTTATGGGATCAAATTGGGAATTGGAAGTCCAGATAGATTTGTTTCTTCTTTAATATTACATGTAAGTAATTTTGTGTGTGTGTGTGTGTGTGTGTGTGTGTGTGTGTGTGTGTGCGTGTGCGTGTGTGTGCGTGTGTCTGGACGTTAGAATGTACCCCATTCATGACGTGTGCAGTTGAGTGTGTATGTGTGTATGTGCACGGACACACAAGAGTGTTTCAGTGTTCGAGTGTCGAGTCTTTCTCGTGAATTTTAACAGCCGTGTGCAGCTGGATTTCAGAGGAGTATTTCACACTCTCGTTCTTGCATTAAATCTGTGCTCACTGGTGTGTTTTTTTTCCAATAAAGTTCAATCTAAAACTGAATACACAATATGTGTCCTGCAGATCATTAAATGGAAAGAGCCAGGTGAGAGATAGAGAGGAAAGAGAGAGAAAGAGAGAAAGAAACGCTGTGAGATAAAATGAGATATAATGTTGCAGGTGAAAAAAAAAAGAAATTGCCTCAAAATGCCCCTCTCCCCTCCCCCCCTCCCTTTTCTTATTTTGTCTGACCATAATGTCAATTTTGTCTCCTCGACATGCAGAAGTGAAGTAATGAAATATGTGAATGGAGCCATCACATCCACATTACGGTGATTTTTATAAGTTTCTAGTTGGTGTTTGGTTGTGTTGATCTCATCTTTTTAACTTTTTGTGTGATTAACAGAAATGCATTTTGCTGACAAAGACATCTGTATTTATCTCTTTACTGTAGCATAATTTCAGTTTTAGTTGTTACAGAACTATAACATTTTAAGTTGTGTAAAAAAAAAAAAACCTGCCAATTGTAGTTATTTTATCTGTAAAGCCAGTAATGATAAATATTTTAAATGGTTATCAATATATTGTTTTTGCTAGTTGCCCATCAGCAATTTGACAGGTTTTCTTATTTATAAAAGAAATTAGATCACTTTTGCTTCTTACAATGGAGGTGTATTTTTATTCTTATTTTCTTCTTGCCCCCCCCCCCACCCCTCTGGTTTGATAAAACATGATGATGAACACAACAATGATTTTTCCTTTATTTTTTACATTTTGGGTGCTGCTCCTTTTGTTTCCTTGCCGGCAGCATCTGTTTGTGTCACAATGCTTCTTTAATTTCAAACCTGCATAATAAAAAAAAGTTTAAAAGTGATCATGACTGATGTTGTTCATTTCCCTGCCGACTTTTTGTCTCTTTTTGTCCCCTTCTTTAATGAGACGGTCACACCTTTTTTATTAAATTTTTTTAAAGACATGATAATCGCTTTTTTAAAGATCCACCAACACCCCCAACATACTGTACCTTACAGTGTATTTGCACTTAAGAAGGTCACATTTGTATCCTATATTTATATTTAGCTCAGGGCTCCAATGGCATTAGCTAATTAGCCATGGACACAGTGTACACCAGCCAGCATGGATACTGCCAGTAGACTTAACAAACAAGAGAGCAGATGCGAGAAGACGTTTGCTTTGCTTGTGAAAGTGGTGCATCGTAGGCGTCTAGTGTGAGATAAAGAGAACAGAGAAATGCAATGTGCACACAAACTCAGGCAACCGTCCAAGTACTGATTTTACCCCAATTGCACACAAGTCTTCTCAGAGACTTTTTGAGAGAGAGAAACAGAGATTGAAATGGAACTGTCACGATCCCGCCATTCATTGTTTTATTCATTTGACGTCTGCCTGTCGTCTCTTGACAAATAGATCATTATTGGACAATTGGAAAATCTGCCACTTTATGATACGACACACATTATATGAAAATCATACATTCTTAATGCTATGCTAGATAAAAGAGGTTTTGGATGCTGCCACACAGCCCTTTCTCTGTGCCATTTGTGTACATACCATCACGTGTTTGTATGAATATCTGCTTATGTTTCTTTGTATTTGAGTGATGCCTCTCCCCTCTAAGTGCAGGTATATTTGTGCTTACATGGTAACAATATTCCATTTCTTCTCTCTTCTTTTAGGCATTTCCCTTTACCACCCACAGATGTGCTGGCAGTCATTGTCTCTAGTAATACTGTAATAAATATAACAAGAAGACAGTATCAATTTGACCCATACCTCGTCTCAGAGTCAAAGTCATGAGGCCAACAGAGAATGAAAAGCTACAATTTATGGTGGAGGATGCCATTGAGAAGAGGTGAATGCAGGGGTCTTGTTGGTTTCCATAGATTCCAAAAGTCCACTGCAGCACTGACATCAGTAATAGCAGGCTGGTCAGAAGAGGTCAGTGTGATATCCATCTAGAGAGCAAAATAAAAGTGATGCAAAACCACTAGAAAAGCACTGTTTAATACAGAATCAAAAGTGTTATCATTTCACAGAAATCATTTTTGTGTGTGATTCAGGTATATTTATGTTTTTGACATTAATTCAGGACAATTTATTCTCCCAGCTAATTCATTAAGACGTGCCTTGATCAAATCAAAATGGAATTTAAACGATAATTCACCTCAGTGCTATTTTGTGTTTCCTTTTCGTGGCCTTCAAGATACACACAATTGAAAACACTGATTTTCTTCTGTGCATTAGAATCATTCATTGAGGCTTTGGGGTTCTAAACAAAGTGTTATTTTTGAAGTTTAATTAATGAAGAAACAATGCTGTCCAGTGCCCTAAAACTGAAATATTTTCGAACAATGTTAGACTCAACGATTCAGTAAAACAAAACACATTCTGATAAATGTTTTTCAGTGTTGGAAACTGTGTGAATATTTCATGTTCATTTATTTTTGTAGTTATTTATGTATGCAACCGATTATTAAAAACACAACCATGCATGTAAAACAGGTTGAGCGCATTTGTAGACAATGAATAGGAGGTCAACCTCAGTGTTTGTGAGTGTTTGTTTGAGGAGTTGCTCAGCCAACGGTGGAACATTTCCATCACCAACATCCTTGTAAGATCCACCCTGTCGCAGGCCTTTTATTTTCTTAAAAATGTACTTTATTTGCTCAGTGCACCATACCTGGTTTTCATATGAGCGTGAATGTGAATATGGTTTATCTGACCACAAGAGACAACTCGCTAGCTGGAGCTTCTCAGTCCTTTGAGTTTAAACTGATGCAGATGAGAAGGTCAGCAGGTCGACAAAAGGCTTGTACACGCAGAGAGGACCAAACACATTAAGCCTTTCACAGACCAGCTTCTTTAGCATACAGGCAGAACGTTTCAGTTGCAACTTTGGTGCTGCGGTGGAGCAACAAACAGCAGGAAATGTGGGTGGTTTTAACAAGAAATGGGTTTCGCTTTGTGTTCAGAATCAGTTAAGGTTTCTTTTTTATGCTGACTGTACTGCACAAAATGAATTAGTACATCAACAAAGCACAATATCATCTGCAGATTTTGCGAACAACAAGTCAACACTGAAGATTTGAATTGTACAGCAGTTATCGTGCAATACTTTCAAATTAGCAAATTTAGCAACTGCAGTTATCATTTTCGCGTTTTGTGTAGAGGATACATCTTTTGGAACTGTTTTGGGGATTATTTGACATATCATGACAGTTGCAGCTCATAACTACGCACAACAATAAATAACACACAGGACATAACACGTGATGCACAAAGCACACTTGTGGTTTCACACCTGTAGATTCCTACGTAATCCATCGTATATGCTATGTCAGCAATGACAACCATTAGATGCTGCCTGTGAAGGCCAAATTTAGTTGATTTCCTGTTTTTTCTGATATAACAAATAATTAAATGTGTAAAGTGGTTGCATTGTTTTTCAAATAACAAGGCATGCAATTTTTTTTACATATAAAATTCCCCTCAGACTCATTATGAAACATCAGGTGATATAGAATTTCTCTCTATGACTGGATTAAACCAAATTTGAATGTCTCAATATCAATTTGGCTACCTTCAGACGCTGCAGGTTCATTAGAGAATAGTATTATCCGTGACATCTTACGTCCAAAGTAGCACAACAACTTTTATAAAAGTGACTGACGCACAAAGTCATAATTACACAAGCTGGCAAGTGGTGCAAAGGGTGAGGCAGGATAGTCCTCTTCTGTACAGTTCTCTTAGTTTTAGTTTTGGTTGAGTGGCCATGTGGTGTGATAATCCTCTTTGTACAGCAATTATTTTTCTATTTTTAATCAAATCTTTTTTCAAGTTTGGGCTTCCCACTAGTCCCTCTCCTTTATATTATGTATTATGTAAAATGACTTAAATGTAACAATTACTACGGCCTTTTCTGAACCAGGTAGTATAAGTGACCTAACCTTAAAGTGGCTATAATCAATATTACTATATTAAAATGGATCGTGTACTTGCAGTTTAAAGAAGTAACTCGAAGTGACGAAATCACCAAGTCTCAGCTCTTCTTAGCTCTGCGGAGCTTTATAGCATTTTACAGCTAATATCTTTGGTTATCCTTCCCGCAACTTTACCGTTTTGAAACACTCTCACCTCCCTCATAGCATTGTCTTCAGCAGGTAGCAGCTGATATTTATGGACACTTAGAAATTGTGGTTGAGAGAAAGCATTAAGCATATGGTGGCCGTAAGAGAGACTTGTGAACTCTCTCTCTCTCTCTTTCTCTTGGCTGTGGACTGTACGGGGCAGGAGCCCACAACCCTGAAGAGAAACCACCGCGCTCACTGACTAAGAGGTAAAATAATAGTGCCTCACATTTCTCCATCTCAGCAGTTCTTAAGTCTTGACTAGAAGTGGAGATGAGTCAGATTGAGAACCACAAACATAACTATTTTCTCATCATCCCTGCAGTCGTCTGTGAAAGTCAGGTCTCTTTATGCTCTGGATCACCTCACACTGGAGCCACAAAAAATGGGACCAGCCATATGCAGTCATTTCACATGTTTGTGAAATGCCGTAGCTGCTCTATTTGAGCAATATCGCCCACACATGCTGCACCTCAGATCCTCCAATAATTGTATGTTGGAGAGAGTGTTAGAGAGAAATGGTTGTGTTAGTGTAATAAGGCTCTGGTCCAGATGTTTGGGATTAAAGGCTTGTTATGAAAATACAAGTTACTCAGGAAATAAGGTATTCAGCTCTGTCATGCACATGGCATGTAACACTATTTAAATAGGCTTGAAGATGAGATTGGGAAAGGATTCAACTGAATATAGTGCAACATGTTGGCATGTTAGACAGCCCTAGCATTTGGTTGGTGAAAAAAGGTCCATGTTCTTAAAAATCAGCACCATAGCAACCAAGCTGTGGAACATGCTTTGCCAATATACAGTAAATGTAACTTCACAATACATTTTTACTGATGTATTCCTTCCTTTTACCATTGCTTTGATACCCTTTAAAACGGCATCGCTCAATTTACTCATTAATTTATCAAACACAAAACCTTTAGGAAACAAAAAATACATTAAATGATTGTTTGAAAATGCTCTTGTCTGTTTATCAGATGTTCCTCTTCCCTAATTCACTGAGCTTTTACAGTTATCTCCTTTGTGCAGAGAAATTATTTCTCCCATGCAGTGTGCCATATGGTCAAATGAATGATACATATTGGTCCTTTGGTAGAGCCCATCCTTTTTTCGAAAACATACAAAAAAGGAACAATCAAACATGGTTCAGACATGCCAACTCCAAAAACACAATTTTGCCAAAGACATGAGGGCTGCATACAGGCTGTTAGCAAGCTTTCATTGACGCTCATAATGCCAAATATCTCCTAGAATCTCTAGCAGTCTTTTGCAATAGAGCACAAACGCCTTAACTCTAAGGAAGGAAGAACAAAGGAACCACCCAGCAGTTTTGTCATTTTCAAAAAAATATTTATTAGGATAGTTAGGTTGGCTGATGCTACTCAGCTTATAAAAATACTGTACCATCACAACTTTGATATCGGGTAAATTTGTCTTTTTTTCCTCTGGAAGATGAAATGATTATCAGAACAAAACCACCGTAACTTAAAAAACAGAAACATTATAATGCTAGTTGTCTTCTTCTTAGTTAGTCTTAATGCTAGTTGTCTTCTGACCAAATTATGCTAAATAATTTGAAAGGTTTTGCTATAAACAATATTTAAACCAAATGAATCGTTAACCTTTGGTGGCAACTGTATTGCCATACGCTTTCAGGGTCAATGCAAATCTCTTAGTGTAAAAGCGTGTGAAGCTGTGCTGTCCGGGATGCTAGCCACTGCTAAATGCTACAAAATGCACTTTTAAATGAGCAGAACATCATTGCTCCTTTCAAAAAAGGAGGGCAGATTATTGAGGTGATGTTATTGAGCCACACGGCTTCAGTGACAACCCATTTTTACCGCCTTATTGGCTATGCTCTTTACTGTAAAGCCTCTGATAGCAATGACCAATGTTTCAGGACTTCCAGTGTAGCCAGCAGATATCTGGATAAAGGATATCAGGGCCAAGACTTCATCTTCTGTGTGACGGTCATTGTTTACAGTCCGATTAGCAATCTCAGAACCCAATGGCTATCATCTGATAATGATTTAAAAGTATATACAGTTTTAAAAAGCTAATAAAAAGCTAATCTCCGGGGTTCTCAGATGGATAAAAAGCTAAATCATCAGACGATAGACGATTCGTTCCAAGATTGCATTTCAGCCAATGTGTTCCGCCTCTTTTGCTCGCCACACAGACTGTTTACCTGCGTGCTACCAAAGCCTGCTCAAACGTGATTGGTCAACACTACTCAAACTACAAACAGACTACAAATAGAAACCAGAACGCTTCCGATACCAAAATCGTGTCCCTTGTCTATAGGTTCTGCATTCATCTGTTTATAGAGATTCATTTGAATACTAACTCAAAGGAAGGTACAGTGAAGACAGACTGAATTGTCTTGTTTAGTTACTGTGAGCTCCATCATGTCTGACACATGGTATGTCATACTTATTTAAGTATTTTTCCTCCTTTACCAATTACACTGTTTATGTACCTGCAGAATACAGAATGCTTTGTGCCTGTTTACAATTTTCATATATCCAATCCAATATATCGTTCCATCTTTAAGCCCTATCACTCTCTATTTATGTCTGAGAGACAAACTCTTTCTTTCTTCCCAAGGGACATTTATTTTTGTCAGTTGCATCTGCATTCATTAGAATCAAATACACCAGAATCTCTTCTTTCTTTTTCTCGAGTTTTCTCCATTTCTGTCTCTCTTCCAAGTAATGATACTTTCTGTCACTCCAAAGAGTTTTCAATCAGTCTCCCTAGTTTTAAAGAAATTGACTTAAAAGGTTTGGAGCAGGTGAAAAAATGTGGATTGAATTCTAACTTGGGATTCATGCCAAAGGTTTGCCCTGGGTTAAATCCTTCACAGAGAGTTCCAGGTGCCGCCACACAAACCCTGATGAAGGCCACATGGTCACAACATGTGGGTTTTTACGAATAACTATTTGTTGCCAGTTAAAAGCATACAATTTTTTCTCAATGCTACTCATCCATTCTTTGAATCTTATTGGTACAGTAGGTGAAGTTTTACCAGAGGAACTTTTTCAGTGATGAGCTGACTTGCCACGGAGATGGGCAGCTGCTGTTGACGCTGAGACAGGTCAGGAGTTCATGTGCAGTGTGGCTCAGACTGGAGAGGCTTTCAGAGTCTTTTTATGTATGCAAGAGGAACACTAGAACTAATACTCTACTGAATTTTCAGGCTCTGACATTGAAAATTTTACCTCATCTGTGAGCTTTTTACATGCTAAATAAATAAATAACCCTGCTACTTTTATATACTAGTAATTTGCAGCAGCAAATACATTTTGAGAAAAATGTAATGCCCGTTGAATTCTGTTTTTGTATCAAAATAATGAGAAATTGTTGTTGAATATCTACCAAGTCCCCAATTCATAAATGCAAAACAGTCAGACAACATATTTCATTTCTTTTTCCAACTGCACCTGCTCTTGCAATACACTGTCCACTTGTAGTAACTAAGGCATGATCAGCATTTTTTGTGGTTATGTTTAGGCACCTAAAGCACTTAGTTCAGGTTGGGTTAAGACCGTGGTCAAACGTGATTTGAAGCATGAAGCAGACATGTTTGTCTTGTTAACAATGAACTAAAACCACAATCTTTCCCTAAGCTAAAGCACTTTAATTGCCTTCATTTAAGCACATGTGGGATCAGCATGTCTGCCCATCCAGTCTGCAGTGTCACAGTCCTGCACTATGTACACCCTCCATCCCCACCTCCCTGCGTGTTGTGGCCGATACGAGATTGCAGTGCTTCCTTTAATGGATGGTAAAAAGGCTTGTTGTAATCCAGACAGCAGTTACATTTTGTACAGAAATTTGACAAAGTACTGTCCAAAATCTTCAATTCCTGAATGTACTGATAACAGTGTTTAACAGTTGACTTAACAATCTCACCGTAGTGGCTCTGGAGCTTTCAATCACACAATTTGAATCAGGACACGCCCAATTGCCATGGAAATAGACATATTTTATCCATATTTTCTGAGCACTTTAAGGACTTCTTGTTTATGTCTGTTTCAAAGTTGATTCTTGACGTTAGAAACAACACATGGCAACACAAGATTTGCTCAAAATCCACTGACCAGCTCTCCTGGAGCTTTTAATAATATCACATGATCTTGGTGCAATTAAGTGAATGTGTCAACAGCTGTTCCCAAGGTTAAGAATGAGATTTGAAACCTAATGTTAAACAATGTTTATGCTAAGTTGTACAGTCTATTAGTATCAAAATGACAAAAGCATCTGCGGCCATGGGGGCAGCTCTTTTAGTGTGTAGTAATAGTGCTTTGAGCTAAATGGCAACGAAGGTATGCTAGCGTGCTCTCAATGGCAATGCTAACATGCTGATGTTAAGCAAATATAATGTTCGCCATCTTAGTTTAGCATGTTAGTATTCCAACATTTGCTAATGATCACCAAACACAAAGCACAGCTGAGATTGATGGAAATGTGACTAGTATTGGACAAATGGAAATTCTTATCTCATAGGGGTGCTAGATGCAGAGTCAGGGGATTACAAAAGTCAATAGGATTCCTCCTCTGAGGACCATGAATATCTGTACGAAATTTCATGGCCATCTATCCAGTGCTTGTTGATAAGCTGCAGTCAACCGAGCGACGGCAATAGCAAGGCTTAAAAGTAGAAGCTACCACAGCTTCCTGTCTGCTGAGTCCCAAGACAATGAAACCCTAATGTGGACAGCCTTAAAACAATCCCTAAGATGAAGACACGGCACAATGTTATTTTTAAGATAATTCACCCATGACCTCCAAAAGCCTATCGATGTTTCTATCCCCTCTATTATAGACGGTAATATAGGTTGTAATGGGCTAATATGTGATCAGCACAGAACTCATCTCACTAATCTGGTGGACTCCTTAAATCTGAACCATAAATTTATATACTGCAATTTAATCACTCATTCGTAACTTTAATTGCATTTGTTAACCGTGAGCCAGTAATGACTTAAATCCTGTTTTCCTCTCACACCCACATGCATGCAGCTCGCGGCCTCTCCTTTCTTTTCTTGTCAGTCTCAGATAATAAACACAGGAGAACATTCTGGAAAAGGCCCATTTTAATATGTTTCTTTTAAAAAATGGATTATCAAATTAATGTGAACTGCTCAATAACTGCTGCAGTGAGGAATGCTTCCCACCTAATTGAATTAGGGTTTTCATTTCTGTGATTTCTATGTTTGTTTTTGGCAGCTGCCATCTGTTTGCCTGGGACCAGCTCTATTAATAAGCTATTCAGATTGAGATGGGGCTTTATTCCAGCAACTGTTTCTCACCTCCTCTCTCTCCCCTTTTCTCGCTTCCTCGCTCACTCAAATGATTGTCATGGAAATCATCAGAGGTGCCAAACCACAAACAAAAGAAAGAGCTTTAACATACACCTGAGCCAAAAAGAACAGAACTGTAGTCTAATTACGATGGGAACAATTAAGACTGTGCATATTTATTGACAGGGGACTTCACACAGGAGCATATGCTCATGAATACCAAAAAATGAAGGCAGAATAGGGTGTATGTGTGTGTGTGTGTGGATTTGAATGTCTATATGATGGTGTTGCTATGAAAAAAAATATTACTCTAGAAAGCATGGGAGGCAATGAAAACATGCAGCTTTGTTTGACAAATTAAACATTTTTATTCTAGTGTCCTTATCAGCTATTGTATTATGCACTCATAACACACAGCATTTTGATTATTTCTGAGAGCAATGTGGCTACTTTACATTGTCTCAAAAAAGAAAAAAACAACAACAACTTAAGTGCTTGTCATCACCAGCCGCCAATATTAACCCCAATTCTCTCTCTTTTTTTTTTTTTACCTTTCCTGTTGACAGCAACAGTCTCCCTTTCAATGCCCCAAGAACAAGGAATTCCAATCTGCTCAGTATTCTGATCACACACCTCTCTCCTCCAGTAATACAAGTCTACTTTAAAATTCATAACTACATTTGGAAAGAATAAAAGGGTGCCCTGATGGAATATTTCCAAGGAGCTTACTTGAGCGAAAATACAATTCGCTTTGGCATATTTAATAACCCTAACCTGCTCTTTAAGACATACAGTAGTAATAACAATATATTTTTTTTTAAATACTGGTGACTGAAAAAAAAAGAAATCCAAGCTATGCCTTAGCATGAAATGAGTACCTATAATTCCTGCCTCTGGGAGGAGGATGAGACAACTATGGAGAGAAAGAAAGAAGAAAAAAAAAGGGGGAAATGAAGGAGACAAGAGATGGAGAGAAGCCTTGTCAAAGTTAGAAAGAGTCAGCTCAGCTCAACTCTCATTTTCTGCCTTTCTCTTCCCCTCTTCTTCTGCCTGGGAGGCAGTTTGAATTGAATCAAACAACCTAGATTGATTAAGCTCGGATGAATGACTTTCCAATGACACACGATTCAGATTTAGCCTCATCCCATCCCTCTGTACATATTTGACATGGTTATTGAGGAGTTGATGTGAAAGTGATTGCGCAGTTGTTTCCTTTGGATTCTGGGCAAGGTTGAAACATTCTACATAGGCTAAATGTTGTCGCCACTGCTCAGTTCCTTGAAAGTCCTGTCTGATTCCTGTTGGGTGCTGCTTTGATTCGATTGCCTCTCAGGAAGAAAAGTGCAATGAATGAGTGTGAGAAAATAGATAACATGCTCTTCCATTTAGAATATGAATTGCTCAGCTCGAGCCTCAGTATTAATCTCTTGCCCTCTTTCCTCTCTCTAGTCCCTTTGTGTTAAGAGGGAGAAAAAAAAAGATAGGATAGAGAGAGAGAGAGGGAGAGAGCAAGCGAGGGAGAGAAAACAAGAAATATAGTATTGAATATTGTGGGATGTCCTGTTCTGAATTAGGTCAGGACCAATCAAATCTTAAATGCTCTCTCTCTTTGTGATTCTTCTGTATGGAGAGACAGAGACCCCTACCGTTTCTGATGTACATTAAACCCTGTCAGAAGAGACATTTTGTCTCCTCCCACAATACTCCACTGCCATCTGTCTGCTGTGAGACACACTGCAGAATATGATGTAACCAGGGTCCACAATTGCCCTATGCTGCATGTACATGAAACCCACAGCCAGCATGTCTTTCTGCACTGTGTTTAAATGACACAGTTGCGCATATTCTTACTCTCGGGCAGTAGTGGAAGATGTATTTTGATCCTTACATGTTAGGTAACCTGCCAAGGCAGAAGCTAAGAAAATTCTTCTTGTACCCCTGCATCGTTTTTATATTAAAACAGTGGACTTTTAACAGTATTTCAGTTTTAGAAATGCCAAATGCTTCTATAAAGTTTGGCAAAAAAGGTATTGGAGCTTTACAAGTAAAGCTACTCAGTGATTTACTATAACTAACTCTGCCCACATGGGCAGATGAGACACAGCTACATACAACATAAATATTGTGCATAGTCCCTGTTAAATAATATATGAAAAAATAAAAATAAAAAACAACATACTTAATCTTGAGCACTTCATTTTGAATAAGGCCTGCTGATCTGTATACAGTGTGACAATTAAGTCAGACCCCCAGAGTTTTCATAATGAAGTCGTTGACAGCACCGATGATAATAGTGATTGTATTGATGATTGTGATGATGGCTTTACAAAGGAAGGGATGGAGGAAGTCACCGCAATAAGCAAGTAGCTGTACTGGCGATTTTGAGCAACACCTTTACCAGCAGTTGTTGGTCCTTTTCCAAACGCGACGCTCACTTGATAAAGCCCTAAAGGAGTGGTAAAGTGTAAAAATGATGCCAAATGGAAATCCTGGACTTGTGCCACCTTGGAATCTGTTTTCATTTTCATTTTTGTCATTTAAAAATGACACATCCACACTGATTACTTTCCATTAAAATAAAAACGATTCATCTTTGCCCAGCCCATTCGTTTAAACAAAGACATGTGGCAGAACACAAATGATTAACAATGAAAAGAAAACTAGTAAACATGTCATAGATTTTAATCAGTTAAACTTTTGAGTGTGGAACCTCACATAAGACTATTTTTACCGGAGCCATAAAGCATTTAGGCCATAAAACCTGTCATTAGTCGGATTCTGGGAAAGTCTACAGGATGGGAGAGAGAGAGAGAGCGAGAGAGAGAGAGAGAGAGAGAGAGAGAGAGAGGAAAGCAATAGTTATGGAAACATTTTATTGACTAAATGCAGGAGCTGGAGTGCATGGCTTTTGGATCTTTCAAATAATAATCAGGTTTACTGGATCTTAGTGCAGAAAACTGTGCTAAAACGCACATCATCATGAATTTACTTCTTGTACTATTCAATGTTGTTCACCACAGTTGGATCATGTGTGTTTTGGCGCCCATCTTTGTGTACAGCCCTTTTATGTCAACCATTTTCCACAGTGGGTTTTCTACATTTGTGAATGTTTTTCTCTATATTACAGAGAACAATAGGTTTCCAATTTTATCACAGTGCATTTGATGTTGTCACGGATGCCTTATTGTTGACTGAATGCAGCTGATAGTGGAGACTAAGATTATCAAGCTACAAAAACTAGATTTGACAAAATAGTATTAAAAAAATCTGGACTAAAACCCCAATATAATCATATCTTGATCAGATGGTAGTAGTCTCATCTCCATTCTTTTTATTTTATTCATTCATTCATACGATATTCCTGGTTATTGTGGAAAATCAAACAATGACCATCGTGTGAAAATGTTAAAGTGCCTATCCAATCTTATTCGGAGTCAATATTCCTTCTCTGTGTAATAATAATGTTTGCTCTCCAGGCTTCAACACAAAAGAGGGTACTGCAGAGTGTATTCTATCCTGTGCAACATTTTCTCTTAGCCCCCTTCACTTACTAACATCATATTTTCGGACAATTTTCTCCCCCTTCCTCTCCGTCCTAAGTGCCCTTCCATTTTTGTTAATCAAAATATATTCACACAATCTCCTCCTCCTCTCCAGCGGATCTGAGAGGCTGATTGGCAATTTCAGCAGCAAAAAACATAGTTCAGGGGACGAGATGGACGCAGCCAATCTGAGAGCTCCCTGCCGTTGCCATGGTAACATCTCAACAAGAGGAGCTGAAAGGGGAGGGAGGGGAGAGAGGAGATATGATCAAATGTGAACACTCTATTCTGATTTGATAGGCTGATATACAACTCCCAGTTTGTTATTACTAGACTCTATTGCTTCCATTTGTTGTTCAAGCACACACATGCAAATACACGTGTGTTTAAAAAGCATATGCGCACACACACACACACACACACACAGTACACAGTAACCATCTGCGCCTCACTGATAACACTGCCTCATGGCAGTAAAAGCATATGAGGGGACTGTTTGCTTGCTTCTTTTACAATGGCTAGCAGCAGGCCTAACTGTCTCCATCACACACCCCGCTGACTTAAGCATCTCATCATCATCATCTTTGCTCTGCCCATTCTACAGATCTGTCTGGACTTAATAAAACTGTCAGACCACCAACTGGGACTGTTAAAAAAGGACTGCATGAAGGCTAAATCTGCTGTCTAAAGCAGCCCAGTGGAACGGCTCGTTAAAGACCATGAGAAATGACCTTAAAACTTGCAGCTGGATATGAAAAGTGCATAAGGACTGACTTAAAAAGAGAGTCTGATTTATCACAGCGGACAGACAGATATAAATGTTCATTAAGAAATAATCCTTTTCTTTCGTAGTCTGGGTCACAACAGCTAAGGGTTAAGCTGCTAATGAATTGCCCTTCTTGGGATCAATAAAGTTGTCTGAATCTGAATCACTTCTAGCGGTCTCCATTTTGAGAATCATCAGGCATTAAGGAGGTAACAAAAGTAAAAATATTGTGCTTGATTGACAGGTATCAATTCCACCATAACTTCCTCCTCTTTTCTTTCTCCACCACTCCCCAGATGTTGGCAAGCAATGAATCCAAATCAGGCTTTAAACGAATCCTTCAGAATGCAGTGAATGTGTAACCAACACAGCTTCCATGTTTCTCAACGGTTCATAGTATCACATTAAAGACTTTATTTGATCCTTTTGGCCACTTGGTGGCCTATTTACATGTCCAGCACATACATAGTGAGTTTAGTAGTGTTTTCTTTTTACTAAAAAAGATTGCTGGAAAAAAGGTTTATGTGAGTGGCACGAATAAATCAGAACGGTAAGGTTGTCAGATGGAAAACCAAAACAGAGAGCTGAAAGATGCTAAAATGCTCAATGGAGCGAAGGGGAACTACAGAGTCAAGTTGGTTGTCACTACAAGCATTCCCATTACACATTTCATCGTTTGGTAACATATAAATATCTTACCCAGTAAGCTACCAATCTGTAAAATACATTCACATTCAATATCATTTTCAGTTTAATATTTAAAGTAAGTTGCAGAAGAAAATGTTTTGCACGCCAAGTGTAGATATGTTCTATGTTCACAGTTCAGCCTTGGTCTTCAGATAACTAAATCAAAGGAATAAAATAATCAATAGTGACATTTATGAAGTAATCAATAAAGCACAAGCCAAGTAAACAATAAAAGTTAACAAAGTTTATTACATGTTTATATACAAACAACCCTGCAAGGCACACCTTTGTTTAAATAAGAATATATAATACATTTTAATCTTGAAAGCAAACAAGTTTTAGTTTTGAAATATATATTAATACAAGTTTGTTTAGCGTTGGACACAGAGAGAAGGCCCCAAGTTGTGGATGTTCAGTCGACACAAATAATAAAGAAAACAAACACTTTATGATGTAAACAACTCAACATCTCTTATATGGTAAATTAACATGTTTAAATGTTGGACTTATTGTGTAAAAATGGACCATCAGTGCTTTATGGTGAAGCCTGTTTGTCCCCTCTGATGATTCAAAAGTACAGACAAAATCAACAACTATAAAACAAGTTTGTTTAAGAGCTAAACTCTGCACCGTTATTGTACTTGAAAGCTTATCCACGCATGGGAAGTAGGTTAGCTGGACTGGAACTCCTTCAGCCAACCGTTTGTCACCTATCAAAAATTATAGAACAACTTTTAAAAACACAAGAGCTCTTACTTTGTACTTCAGCTGGGCTGAAATTAAATGAAACTGCAGTGATATTGTCTGACTTAGGCCATCCAGATTCAAGGATGTTGTTTTTCTTTGTTTGTTAGGAAAATGACAAGTGTTTACTTACTTTGTTGGTTAAACTACAACATCATTTTTAAATCTTTTTTATAATACACCCCGTTAGTCATTTCTCTTTGTTAAGCCATGGATTATGAGCTCGCTAAAACAGGGAAGGAAAGACAAGAGAGGAAAATAAAAATACATTTTCAGCTGCAATGAAAGATATATATAATTTGGCATTTGGAAGTTGTCATAAACAAAAAGCATGTAGCTTATTTCATGAAAATTCAGGGTGAAGGCAACTTAAGCATCCACATAAAAAGCATATCATTATAGCTGTATTCTGTACAGTGTTCAGTACAGACTATTGATCATGTAGTGACCAGTCATGTCATTCTGTCACTCCACTGAGGCTGCCTATATATAAAAAAAAAAAGTGAAGTTTGTCCAACATCAATCATGACATTTGTGAAATAACTTTTGTTATGATTGCGCACGGCACATAAAGCAAAGATTGAAAGATGAAAAGGATGCTCATGACAAAGGCCTGCCATGACTCATGAAACAAAAAAAAACTGAACAATGGGGAGAAGAAAAAAACTACATAAAATGGTTGGGACTTCAAGCTTAGAAACATTAAGATTCAGGCTGTCAAATTCACACAGTTTGCCACCATAAAGTGTCATGACCTACAGTAACAGATTCGACAGATGTCAGATCCCTTAAATGGCTGCTGATTCACTCCACCTGTAAAACTTCTCTTTACTTTACAACTACACGTTCAACAAAGGTCCATTAATGGTGCATTTTTCTCTTCATTCCCCTGGAAGAACCAGGAGGTGCCTGACCAGAGATCATAATCTCAAAGGCCTAGGAAGGCTGAAAAGAAGGGGTTAGTCAGCATCTCTTCCGGGGCCACGTCCTCTGGTGTTTCAGAGTCTTCTGGGCTGTGTGTTTTATTGAATATTCCTATTGTTGATGTTCTGGATGGTTGTCCATTATCATGCCAGGAGGCCAAGTCGCTTGACCTTAGCAGACAGGAAAGAGTGGATGATGAAGACTATGGTCTTGGGGCAACAGTGGAGGTCCAGTTGCTGAAAGAAGAGAGAGTTTGGAGAGCAGAATACGGAAAAGTACGGAAGAGAAAAAAAAGTAAGAATATAAGCTGTAAAATGCACTGATGATAACATGCCACTTTATTACATGATGAACTTCTTGGCATGTTGCAAGAATATATTTTTAGAAAACAAAAAGCCAAACAACAATTTTTACATATGTTTAAAATATACAAAACACAGGGTCCTTTTTAAGAATAAAACACTTTTCCAGCACTTTCAAAAGTACCTAAACCAAACATTTGCAGACTCTTGAAGCCTTTATCATCACATCTAAATTGTTACAATAAATAACAGGAGACAACATAGAAATATTACGGCGTGATTGTTTCGTTTCAAATATTAAAAGATTTTTGAGTGATTGCTCAGATGAAACACCAGGGTATGTTAAAAATCAAGCATTTTTCAAGGAGTATATTCTTAAATCAACAACAACAACAATAAATCAAACGTATTCCTAACCTTGAAAACATAATGATTAGAATAAGGCACTATACAGACTTCCCAGACGTTGTACGAACGAAAGTATTTAAATACTGTTACAAATATTTTTTTTATCAATATGTTGCCAATGTAATTGTTATTTTATCATTAAAGTAAATTTTTGAGCTTGGAAATAGTAGTTAGTAGTAGCTTTCTCTGGAGCAGTGCATGCAGTTTACTCATTTGTCACATGGCTCATTTGTTGACTCACATGGAGATGCTTCAGAGTTGACCATCTCCATGACAACTGAGCAAACTCCATCCGCTGATGGAGATCATGAAATGTGGTTGAACGCTCCGCAAAATGCTAGTGAGTGAATCTTGTGTTATTTTGTCAAAAACTTTTATTAATACATTTGTTTGTAGAATTATTTACAACTTACTGTGGCATTGTGAGATTAGATGAGACACTAATGCCTTTAATGTGGTTATACTTTAGATTCCCTTCAAGCACAACTGGCATGTTTGATACCAACAATTCAAGCTAACTTTGACATATTCAGTATAACAGCTAACGTTTATGGTGGTTATAATTTAACAATATTAAACATGCTATGTTCTGCTAAAGTCTAAATGAAAACAGTAACTTACAATCTCGGCCTCGGGGCCTCCAAAGTCAAGGAACATCATGCGAACTCCATCGTCTGAGGACATTCTTAGGCGCTCGAAGGGCTGCTGGAGCAGAATACTTTTCCTGACACCCATCTCTTCTGTGAATAGTGTGAAACCCTCATCAATGTGAACTCCCAGGGTACACTCCTTGCCATTCCAACTACAGGCTGCCAGGGTAGAAAGAAGAAAAAACAAGGGGGGGGTTACAAAGAGGCAGAACAAGGTATGGTAATGTAATGACTTTACATCGCTATCGCTATATTTCTATTACACTTTTGTTGTGTTCTCGTTTTGTTGTGAGCTCAGAGCTACAGTGGTGATAAAGAGCCCAGAATTATTGGCTGTATCCTGCGATCGACACACTTTAATACTGTGAAAAGTGAAATAATGTTTATTGTTAACAAAAGAGAATAGGTATACATCTTCGATAAATTGAACACTCATCCTCATTTTAATACTGTAGCAAAATTAGACCATTTTTAGATTTGAAGATGAAGGGTTTGGCACCACCTGATGCTACCAGCAGAGGGCAATGCAACAACATTACTAAACTGCCGTGTGTGTAAACTGGTGCCTGTCTCACAGAGAAGGATTACTAAGTTTCCAGGGGAAACTTTGATGACTAAAATGCAGAATTTGGATTATGGAAGTAAAATGAGCTGTACTGTTACTCAGTGCAGACATGGGCTTATATATAAAGCTGTACTTAAACAAAACATGTTTAGGTCTTTTTGATCTAAATCTATTACAAAAAGATTTCCTTTCTGAAACCTGACTCTTTTGTAAACATGTAGCCAGAAGAAATCTCCGGAGATTGAGGACATTTTTCTAAAGACCGCAGTTCCAGAGTCTTTGTGCAAGAAACAATAAATCATAACTCCAAATCCTGCTTTGTGAGACAGGCTCTTATTATGTATTATGTGTGTCTGTTGGATAGAAACCATGTCCTGTTTCCAAGAGCTAATTGTTTGAAATAAATAGATTTGAGGTATATTCACAGATGTGATTGAAGACATTGATAAATTCAATCAGCATTTTTAATTCTCAACAGATCAGAATTGAAAATATAGGCATACTGCAAACGTATCTTTAACAGCGCCACAAACGCAACAGCTGAGATTCACTTGTCTTGTATTTGTCAGTTTAAAGGACCCGTCAGTCAATTTGAGAGTGACAGCAGTGTTGTGTTTAGAGTTGTGATAAAGGGACTGCTCATGGAGTTTGCCTTAAAGCAGAGCACTTTCTGTTGATGCAAATACGTGGTTTTTATTTATTTATATTTTGGGATGGGGGAATTTTATAGAGAAGCAATGATCTGTCTACAGTTGTACAGATGTACTGTTGGTACATGTATTTTTTATATACTTGTTTTAGTTATCATAGGTTAATAATGTTTCTATTCATCGTAAACAGTTTCTTACTAACTGAAAAGCATGAGAAGATTAATTTGTACAAAGGATGACCCCCAGTGGGAGTCAAAGGTTGAGCCTTGGTTGTGTCATTCTCTGCTCACTTGGGCAAAGACGAGCAACACTCAAAAGAAAATCAAATATTATTTCTAGCCAATTCCTCATGCCCTTTGATAGTTCAGAACAAAATCTGAATGTTCTGCTCGTAGGTGGAGGAACTGTGCAGCAACAATGAAGACAGAACTAGGAGTCAAACAAAGCTCTGCATCTGTACCCGTGGTGACCTCCTTGACGAGCTCAGCAGCATTATGGCAACCCTCCACCAGCAGATGAGTCCAGGTGGACAGCTCCTTGGCAGAATCCACCCTGAACACATGGGTCTCCACGCCTTGCTTAGTGCCCGAACGCAGGCCAAATGAGAGGTCAGAGTCCAGGAGAGGAGAACTTTTTCCTGGGCCAGAGTGGACTAGTCTACAGGGGAGAGGGGGGAGTATGAGAAGAACGTGGACGAGAAAGAGGGGAATAAAGATTCATAAGGATGAGCCAGAGAAGCAAATGAAGGGGTGTGCATCTCTTACAGAGGAGACAAGTGAGATGTGGAGAGAACAGGGGAGAAAGAGAGGGAGGAAAAACACATGACTCATAGGTTCTGCTTCCACTAATGTTTTCCAAATGACTGTAACGTTATGTGGCAAAATGTCCAACAGTCCATTTATGGAAAGAGTGAGAGCATGTGCTCTTTGACTGGGCCAAAAAAAAACAAAAAAAAAGCCACAGAATGGCCTGTTAACTCAAAGCTGAAGTGCTCAGGGTGGAGGAGTTTATAGAAGCACGTGTAAAGTTATGTGAATGTGTTTGTGAACAGAGAGAGAGAGACAGAGACAGAGAGAGAGAGAGAGAGAGAGAGAGAGAGAGAGAGAGAGAGAGAGCACAAAGTGTGTTAATGTCTAGTGCTTGATGTGTGTGTGTGTGTGTTTGCAGGCAATTGTGCGTGTCAACCTGGTAGCAATGAGCGGGTGACTCTTGGTGGGGCTGCTGAGGCTCTCTTTGCTTTCAGGCAAGGATGGATACAGGAGCAGGTCTCTGTCGGTCAACACAGCCAGTACTGGTTTCTCTGGACCCTTGGTCACCTGCACACATGCACAATGTGTAGCAGAGAAATCACAGAAACTCACTCATATGGTACTCCATGATTATCATAAAGTACATGGCGCGTTTATAGATAAACATACATGTAGGGTATATACAGTATCTATATGCGCATGTGCTTCCTGTGTTGCTGCATGCACTTGCAGATAGGATTTAACTTTATTGTCCAGCAAAGTGAAAAAAAAAAAAAAGGGCCACATTAGGTTTGCAGTATCGGCCATGCACATCTGTATTTTTTGCCGACCTGCTCTGTAATCCAGCCCAGATGTTTGGGCTCCATGCCAGGCTGCATGCTCTTCATCTCCTCCTTCACTCGTGGTGAAAGGTTGGCAGTGCCCGCCTGGATGGCATTGTACCAGGACTGGGCCATGGCTGGGTCTTTTGCCCGCAGGAACACAGAGTTCTTTCTGCTGGACGAAATCACCTCGAAATACCTGGCAGATGAGATGAGAGGAAGAGAGAGAAGCAAGTGGCAAGACAAAAGGGAGATGGAGAAAAAACAAAAAAAGTGGGGCATTTAGAGAAATAAAACTAAACTAACAGCAAAGAGAGAAAAGCTTCAGGGAGAGGAGGAAGTTTTAGATATTAAAGAGAATATGTGAGCAAGATAAGGTAAGGAGTCCCTTTTCAATATTCACTGCAAGCCATTTAGTTATTTTCAGGTTCTTTTTCTGAAAAAATGAACAGAAAATCACGTAAAGCTGGAAACTTCCAGCATGTAGTACCTGTTTTCTGTGTCCGGGGGGCACTGTTTTCGTGACACCTGGCACATCTTCAGCTGGATGCTGCGGGGCTCCTTCACCTCAGCGGGTGAGAGCTCAGTGCCCCTCTGAGGCG
This sequence comes from Nannoperca australis, assembly GCA_036023655.1. NCBI lineage: Eukaryota > Metazoa > Chordata > Actinopteri > Centrarchiformes > Percichthyidae > Nannoperca > Nannoperca australis. The sequence continues at coordinate 126 of JAVQJD010094593.1, read as the reverse complement.
TGGAGGGGGGAGAGTCCCAGGGGAGGGCGGCCCCAGGGGACCCCGAGCTTTTAAAGAAGGCCGACATCTCCTTGATGTATTTCACTGAAGCAGAGCGAGTGTGTGTGAGAGAGAGAGAGAGAGAGA
>JAVQJD010094588.1:0-16471 GCA_036023655.1 Nannoperca australis | reverse complement strand
CTCTCTCTCTCTCTCTCTCTCTCTCTCTCTCTCTCTCTCTCTCTCTCTCTCTCTCTCTCTCTCTCTCTCTATCTGCAAGGATGAAAATAACACAAGAGTAACTGTCTCGGGTGTAAAATCACCTCTGTGTCGCCTCCCGTGTAGGCCAGATATTGGATCGCCTCAGCCAGTCTGATCTCACAGGTGATGGAGGTGGTGGTCATGGAAACTGGCTGCTAACTCGCGCAGTCGAAGGCAATTTGCTGCAGGCAATATCAATATGTGACGGAAAGTAGGCCCGCCCCGTGCTCACACGAGCCGTTAACGCCTCTCGCCATGTTGCGGCCATGGATATTGACACATTAGTGATCATCAGGTGTTCATGTGTCTACAGAGCGTGCATCTGTTGATGGCCCCTCAGTGATACCTGATGCCGGTTAATATCAATGAGCGCTGATGGCCTGGTGGAAATTCATTCAAACATTCATTCCTGCTCACTTTGAAAAACAGCTATTCACGTGGCTTTAATGAAGTGAACACAAACACTGCTGCTGCCTCGGTCACTGATCGTCCAAGGACAAGACGTGGTGATAAATAATTCTCAGTGTTTGTTTCACTTTGATTAAACTAACAGTGGCAGGGGTTTGGCAACGTAAGACAATGTTGTCTCCGTGCCAGTTAAATCTCCAGAGACTTGCGGGGATTATATTGTGTCCTTGACCATTCACGAAGCACTGTCCCCTCACTGGTGCTACGCCTGTGCCACGTGAGATTTGTAGACATTTTAAGGCAATGGCTCGTTGGAGTTCGACTAAAGAGGGCTTCTTTTGTTTTGGCGGGTGTCACTGGCAGGTTTTCTTTTCAGCAGTAGTAGGTTAGCTCCATGAGTTGGTTCTGGTTGAGTTCCTCAGCTGATGGAGTTTGCCCAGTTGTCTTTAGGATGGTGATGTGACGTAGACTGAGATGCAGTTGAAAGCCCCAGAAAAGGCTAACAAGGGGACCTCGAGTAAAGATCTTTGTAGGATAGAGTAACAATTTGGTCCAAATCAATAAATAAGTATAAATTCTGAATGAGAAGAGGCTCTTGATATAGCTTTATATATATATAATATAATATAAGTGAATACAGTGTGCATTGTTATCAAGCCTCAGCACCTTTCTTCTGTCTTTACAACAACCAAGAATAGTTTTGAACTCCACCAACATAGCGTGACGTTCATTTATACAACTGGCATCATATTGCTTCTCCGCCTTAAGTCACATTTACAACACATACACAGTGTCTGTGTGTGGCTCGGACCGCTCAGCCAAACTTGGTGTTGGGTTACTCACCGCCCCAGTAGGTAACTCAAACCTCTGCACCCTTAAATAAACACTTGATAATGATTCGGAGCAGATGCCAGCCGTGAACCTGAGCCCTGTCACCTTTAGATCAGACAGACAGAAAGAAAAGAGAGACGCTGCAGCTGCTGGGGAGACGGAAAGAAAGACACGGGACGAGAGGAAGAAAACGAACAAAAGAAGTCCAACTGCAGCAGTAAACATGAAGCACACTGAACAAATGATTCCTACAATATACACATACAGTACATATTTCAGGACAGTTAACACACACACACACACACACATTTCTGTTTCATCCATGTCCCCTCCCTTCTCCCCCTCGATGTATGTAGCACACTGAACTGCTTCTAAAAAAACAGACTTACTCTCCATCGCTTTAATAATAATCTCACTAATTACTAGAATTATTATTGGAATGTAACCTCTTTTCTATTTCAAGGACAGGAAGCGGTTGCAAAAAAGCGCAACCAGCACAAGCCAGCTGTCGTCGCCGCCCGCTCCCGCTGCTCTGTCACAGTCCGACTGTTTCCTCCTGAGTTTGATATCAAGCCCCTTTCTCTCCGCTAACTGGATTTTACATGGTTTTCAAATAATTACCTGACATACACTTAGTAATACGGATTTAGGTGGATTTGACTTGGCAGGCATTTTGAATAGACACCTCAAGCAAAAAGCATAGCTTGTATATAATTCTATAAATATTTCCAACGTGTGTGGGCCTTTCCAGTGTAGATACATTTGTGCTGGAGCTGATAGGATTAACAGCCCAGATAAGCTTACTGGTCATGTACCTGCCCCCCCTTTGTATCCAGCTGTTCAGCATCACTCACACTGCACACTCAAGCAGTGTTTGAATGTTATACGCCTGTCTGCAAATTCTCAACATATAATTTGTGTTTTAAAGGCCCTGAAAAGGCATTCTCCATCAGCTTCTTACCACGTGTGATGTGTTCCTACGTGAAAACGTTACATTCAGCCCAAGTTCAAAGTCTTAATTCATAGAAAACTCATAGAAGGACATTGTTAAACCCACAGTGCAGTGTAACTGGAATAGACAGCCGGCAGTAAACACGTTAGCTGTTCGTCAAGTCTCCCAGAAATTTCTGTATTTCTTTTCTTTTCTCTGTGCTTTTCCCCCACTGGTTTAAAGTGGGCGGGGCCCTTTTGGAACAAGATGATGACACATACTTCTGTCACTGTCAGTCAAATCTGATCAAATGTAACACACACAGTCCTGACGAAGCTGATTAGCTGAGTTTAGGAGTGTTCTTCGTAATCCTAAACATGTGACGTTATAGAGAAATACCAGAGTTTCAGCTTCAAAATGGCTTTTAGTCAATTGATGCGAGGCTCAAATTAAGACTAAGTCACTCTGTAATGCTGTGACTTGAGCTCATTTGAAACGATCTGTGAAAACATGTTATTGTTAAATGCTCTGTGGGACATCTTTGGTAATATATGTACTGCATATAAAGAGGGGAGACTTTGAGTTGTCAGTGTAGGACCTGTTCAGGAGCAACATCCACGTAATTGAAAACAGAGTCTCTGTCTGGAGGCTGTAAATAGCCACTTGTCAGAATCTAAAGAAGCTTAATGTTGCTTGGCAACAGACACAACTCCAGAAAGTAACGCCAAGCTGGTCATTTCAATGTGAAATGTGATGTGTGATAAGCCTCGTGGATTTGAGGCTGTGAGATCATTCCGGTCGGTTAGAAAAAGGTGACCTGCAGCTGAAAAGGCCACAGGAGTCACTGTGTGCAGCCATGTTGCTTATGGCAGCGAACAACGTTGGTGGATTAGTGTGAGCTAAATGCCTCAACTCCAAATGTCGCTTTTGCCCCACTTCAGAGGGCGGTGTTAAAGGGGAGAAAGGAGTTTGATACAAATTCAGCCTAAAAATGGAAAGTTGATAACGCCATCACAGTCGCAGTTCCCTCTGGTCAGTGATGAGTTTGCATGAAGTGAAATCTTAAAAACAATTTCAATCTCCTAATTCTGTCCATGTATGACTTTATAATACTATCAAGCAGGGATGTCACTTTTTTTGGTGATATCACAACAGCCAATACTTTTACCAATCTAATAATTGCTTCTCTTAATATCAATAATAATATTAATAATAATAATGAGCCATTCGTGTGGATGCACTTTGCTAACGTCGCTACAGTTATCACATGACATGCTGCTACTTCAGCATGTTGTCCAACATGTGCACGATGTTTCCGGGTAGATTCGTCAAGGTACCATCTCAAATCCTGGTTTATATTATTTCTCCCCCGACATCTGATAAAGCGCTTTAGCTCATTTTAGACTTTTAACTCCCCACTAGTAAACTGCACCACATTAGAGCATATAAGGACACTGGTCTTTATTTCGGTCTCTTTCTTTCTTTCATTCTTTCTTCTTGAACGCTGTGTTTTCGCCTTGCTTTGTTGGCCTGACCTCATTTTACTTTCCCCCGAAGGCAACCAAATGTGGGGTTCGGCGAGCACAGCATGGTCGCTGTGAATGAGAGAGAAAAAGGATTGGGTTGAATAAAAAAGCTGCATAGAGTTTGTCCAAGACGGCTTAAGTGAAGTCCCCACATCCTCCTTAAAAACCTCTTTGACGTCACGGCAGACAAGAGCTTGGCTAACAGCGGCCAGGGTTTTTGTACATAACATTTATACACTTCAGTGTCTGTTCAGTGTCTCCCCAAATCCATGCTTGCTAACTTAATATTCTCCTCTGCTTGTATATGTTTATCTACATCCACTTCTTATTATGCTTGACAAGAATATAATGTACTTGATAGTAAAAAGTAATTGGTGCGGTTTGCCAACAGTGGATATTTGGGCACAGCTTTACAGCCTAGAAATGACATCAAAGCCATACTTTAGAGAAAAACATGTATATTTAGATAATCTTTTTCTTGTACATCCCTTCTGTTATGTTGTCTGTAGTGCAGTAAAGCAGCAGTCAAGAACCCCAGTAGAAGAAACCCAGTGCAACCCGCTGCAATGACCATGCTACAACCAGAAAGCACGGGAAGTAGGATTTTAGTTTGCGTTTGAGACGACGTCTCACAATGTGTACGTTAAGGTGTGGGCTTACCCTTCACAGCGTGGCCAATCAGTGACTACTGTCCTTTCAGGGAGGCATCTGCCAATCAGGAAGCTCTACAGGGCCCCATCCCACAACCCACCAATCTTCTTATTGCCTCATCACTTCTTCTACCACGATGACTGATGCTCTATTTATTGCTGGTTTATTAAATTATGTTTCTACGATGTGTGTGGATACCCACGTTGTTGTGAAGCCCTCTCCGACTTGTTTTCTTGTGTTCCTGACGTGAAGGCATGTTAAATCCATATTTGTATGTTTTAGGCTATACATTTCCACTGTGTATTTTGACATTTCAATCTATGATGCGCTGTTGGACTTACAGAAGCGGTGGCTAAAGGTGAGAATGCACAAGATCACTCCCTGTACTGTGTTTTCTGCACTAAATAAAATTTGCTGCATATTGCTTTGAACTCTATACAGTTTTGCTTACTTGCTTACATTACTTGCATTAAACATCAAAAACAGATGGTAATAACAAAGAGTTCACTTTCTATGTAGCATATGTTAAATCACTCTGAATGTAGAGTTCCCAAAGTCATTTAAAGAGCTTGAAGAGTTGTCCTTCTGACCCGGACCCTACAGGGGATGCTAGTATTGCTATGAGGGCCCCCGTAGGAGCTGGTTCCAATCTAGTCCCCTCTGGGTGCTGTTCCAGTTCAACCAGGCTTGTGGATGACGCTCCAGAGCGCGGCTTCTTCATTACAGTGCTGGAATTTAGGAATTTGGAGCACTCAATTATACACACAGGGTAAATAGGACGCGTTGTCTTTGCATATCCCCCTGACACACATGAATGCACGTTCATACATGTGCATACCACAGGGGTCAAAGAGGTCTCGCATGCTTCAGTGGTCCCACCCAGAAATAGATGTGTACATTTAAGTGAAATACAAGACATTTTTTAAAGACAACAAATCTTTGGGCGATGTATCCTCTTCTCGTGGTCTCAGTACCTTGTAGAGGAAGACAAGCGAGTGGTGTTCTATTAACATATATCCTTCATTTTTGTACACATTTGTGGTGATTTTAGCATAATCGGACAACATGTGTGTTACAATAAATTTCCTCTCGAGGCTCAGTGGGTTTAAATTCACATTTTAGGGCAATTAGATGATTCTTTTTCAGAGTGGAACTGCTAATGTGAGTAAAACAAAAACCCAGCTCAACTTGACCAATATCAGAGGGCTCGAGAGTCCAGAGTCCAGACAAAAGATTTAAGAGACGTCCATGTTACCCCGGAACATTTTACTGTATGAGGTCAAAGGTCATCCTGTTTTGTCCATGGTGTTGAAAGGGTCATTTTTACAAAGCCCCGTTTTATTCACACTGAGGAAATATTTCTTAAAGTCTGTCTTTATTTATGTTGGGATGTGTCGCTCTGATAGTGAATAATGAAAAGAAAACAGTTTTTCCAGCAGCTAGACTTTTGCCGTTTGGCCGCCTTCAGCCTGAATTGCTCTTTGATCTTGTACTCCACCACTCATCGTAAAGAAAGAATCCTGCAGCTATGATAAAAATCATTGTTTTTGTTTGTGGAGGATGGAATTTCACATGTGCATTGGACCACGTGATCTTTAGCCTCAAAATGTCTCAAATGCTCACATGATAAGTCTTTCGGTGTCTTTATTGAGACATATGCGGATAATATTTCGAACTCAAGATGAGGACGGACAAGATCAGATCAGACGGGATCAAGTTAGATCAGCTCACATCTGAAGGGAGAGGAGATAAAGTTGCCGTCCATAGCGGCGCGGCGCGTGGCTGTGTAAGCTGAGCATGGTTTAAAGAAAATCCTACATTGGCCTGGATGCACAAGCTTTCATGTCTCAATTATGTTTGTACAAAACAAGTCATCAGGGCAACAAAAGCCATGTGCATGAAAAGGTATTACCTGACACGCATGTGATGCACATATTACAGTGAAAGAATTTTCTGGAGAACATGGAGAGAAAGAGAGAGAGAAAGAGAGAGAGAGAGAGAGAACAGTAGTTTACAAATTGAGTGCTGCATGTGAATGTAGTACTGCAGTGGTGTAGGCTTTTCGTCATGTGTCTGTGTGGTGTATGGATTGGTCACACTTTAATTTTTTTGAATGGTGTGGAAGAAAAGCAAAGATCTTCAATGATTTATTGGCTGAAAATAAAATTCTGAAGCCGCACAGAAAATGTGGTTCTATCAGCCCTTGGGAGGGATACGGCTTCCTCAGCATTGTTTTGTTTCACATTCATACAGCCGCATAGACTCACTCTTGTGTGCCGCAACAGAGGCTGCTGATGTGCATGGGTGCCAGGGAATAAAAAGGAAAAAGAGGGAGAAAAAACATGAGAAACTGCGGTCAAACTGAGTGTTATTTATATTATAAAACGTCAAAGCAATGACTAACACCAAAATCAACAGGAGAAGGGGTCCTGCAGATGATTTAATGGTACTGCTATATTAGAGGTGAGCTGGAAATTGATGCTTTCATTATACTGTGTTCAGACTCCTCTAATCTTCCAGTCATTATCTCTGTTCTCAGACCTTTAAGCTCATGTCTCGTGTAGAAGATGGGTCAACATCATACAAGACAATCTAGCTTTTAATTAAATACTGAATGAACTGATACAAAACAAGATTTAAAGTCTACGGCCACATCTGCAGCTCTCTGAGGCTGTATTTAGGCATAGAAACGCTTGGAGCTAAATGCTAACATCAGCATGCTAACATGCTCACAATGATCATAGTCTGATGCTTAGCAAGTATGTTTACCATGGTCACTCTCTTTTACTGTGTTAGCATGCTAATATTTGCTAACTAGAGTTAAACACAAAGTACAACTTAGCCATGTTTTGAAGGTATTTGGTCACAAAGTAAAATGTTGTCGTAATGATGGCGCTGGATGAAAAATGTAAGGAATAGTTCGACATGTTGTGAAATACACTTACTAGCTTTCTTGCTGAGACTTGGATGAGAATACCACAAATGATGAAAGAGGGTCACACTCAATGACAAGAAGTCACTTTATACGCTATTTACAGAAGAAACCTGCAGGATTGAGCAGCAGCTGGTTAGCTTAGCTTATCACAAAGAGTGGAAACCACTAGCCTGCCTCCCACTACCTCTAAAGCTCACTAACTAACAGGTTATCTTGAAAACAACACGCTGTGGCTGATGAGTAATTTAAAAAGCATTCAGATTTTCATTGGGCATGAGCTAATGAAGCACCAGTTGGATCAGTTGCTAATGGTATTGGTGCTGATGTGCTGTGCAGCAACACTCCTGTGGAATGATCAGTCTGCACCAGTACTCTTATATAACCAGCGGTGGCAGGGTTACTTAAGCGTTCACCTTTCAAGTTGCAGGCGTGGGCACCTGCTCTGCTTTAGTGCCCTTTGAGCAAGATGCTCAGTATCAGCTCCTGAGCTCCCGGTAATCACTTCCCCTAAAAAGTCCAAAGAGAATATCCCAGCTGGGATTAATAGTGTTATTAGAAGTGCTCAAGGCAACACGATTACCCCGTTGAGAAATGCCACATGATCAGATCCAGGAGGCATCATTTCAGCGGTGGGTTTTGTCCTCCAGTTACCGGGGCTCAGCGAGGTTATCAGTAACATAGAGAGTGTGACACTATCCGCATTGACTATCAATAATGCTCACTAGCGCTACCGTATCTCCCAAAGGAGGTGAGAGCACTGATACCCTCTCTGAGAAACCAGAGCGCATCAGGAGGAAGGCGGAAGATGACAGAAGAAGTGAGCTGGAGGGGGGAGAACGCAGAGGAAGCAACATGCTGAGATGTGAGAAAACTAAATGCAGAGCGAGCTTAATGGGTTTCCTTGTGCATCTGAGAGGGAAAGAGGGAGATGCAGAGGAGAGAAAAGCCAGACAAGTGGGTAACCTAAAGCTGCATTTTCTTCAGAAAGACCGGTGTTTATTTGCAGGCAGGGCTCTTTCAGAGTTCTTCAAATTATGATATGAAAGAGAGAGATGGAGGTGCAGCACGAGGGAGTTCGGATTGAGAGGTGTGTTGAAAAGAAAGGGGGGGTTCAACACAAGAAAAACACAGTGCAGTGCAGCTTCCAGCAGAGACTCAGGTTGCAGGGAAGGAGAGAAAACAGGAAGCAGTGGAGAGAGAGAGACAGCAAAGGAGAAGGGTATAGCTTCTATTTATAAACCTGAAAGAGAACCTTTGGATTGGGTTGTGGGAAATTAAAAAGAAAGAGAAAGAACAAAGGGGGAGTAAAAAAACAATAGACAGGCAGATGGGTGAAAAAGATGAAAAGATGGATGGATACAAAGAAGAGCTGGGAGAGCTGGAGCTACCAGTGGGCAGACAGGGAGAAGGAGAGGAAGAGAAAGGGAGAGGGAAAAAGGGGGGTGGAGGAATACATTTACCTTGACTGACACTGCGACAGGGAGAGAAAGCAGAATCCTCCACTCCAAGAAACTGTAGCTCCATAACATGATGCGACACAATCTCTGCAGGGGGTTAGCTGTAGGGCTACACTGACTATTATAGCATGCATGCACAGATGCATGTGCACATGCACAACAACGACCAGAGGATGATGCAGGGATATGGTTGCAGTGGTGCAAAAATAAGTTTTGTCTTTTGGGGCAAGTTTTCAAATACACCAAAACAAATGTTAAGTGAAGGAATATTCTGTAGCTGGTGGAATAACACCGTCGACGACACAAGCACAGACAGTTTCTCAACGGACCAACAACACAGGAATATGGAGACATACAAGACAATCAATAACATGCAACAGCTGAACAAAGATGAGGTGACATTTGCAGGAAGTAAAAAGGATCAATACACTGGGTTGTAGACCAGAAACAGAAGAATATTCTGTAAAATGCCATTAACCACATTGTGACTTCCACTATGTTTTCCGTATTGGCTCTACAGAGTCCGGTAGCTGCAGCCCCCCCATCACTGAGTCCTTTCGAATGTTTGTCATGTGAACAACCTGAGAATTTCAGCCTGTTCTGTTGTTGTGCTCGTTCGTTGCCATGGGCGACAGCATCGGCTACTGTATAGGGTAAAAATGCATCATGAATGTAAAGTGTCTGTCTGTGTTCCTCAGTGTCAGCACAAGACCGCCCACTAGTGGTGGGGATGAAGGACTGCAGCTTCTTTCAGTTAATGCTGCTGTCTGCATTGAACTGAAAACTTATATAAAAAAACATTTAAAGGGGAATGCAAATACGGATTTTATATAATCATGTAGTGTTTAAATGCAGTCCATTAGTGCACCTCTAGAAAATTATAAATAAATAGTATGTAAAAGTAGTAAAAGTCTAAAGGGAGAAAACAAATGAAAAATTGTACTTAAGCAGAGTTTGAGGAGTTTCTTCCCACCTTTGCCAACCAACTAACAGCATCAAGGAGGAGGAGGAAAATGTGCTAAGGGTTAATTGGTCCGCATAAATGAGGAAGAAGACCAATCACAGATAATAATTCAGCAGTTATACCCAGTGACCCAAACATACAAACAGTATCCAGGATACCTGTCATACCTGAATCCAGCAGCCGCAGGACACACAGGTACAGTACGTCTTTATATTTTATAATCTGTGTACTGGGAATGTGGACATTAATACATAGTAAATATGGGTACTGAATCACATTTGTGGGGAGTTCTTGCTCTATTTTCTAACACCTTATGATAGACTAACAGCATAGGCTAATTCATACAGTACTATGTTAGGCTGACGTCAAACTGACATGAAAACCGGAGGTCCAGAAAGTTTCAGAAACCCATCATAATGTCATTGATAATTGAAGGGCAGTTAAAACTTAAAACGATACTAAAACGAATAAATGAAACTGTCTTTCTGTCCGTCCTCGCTAACCCGTGATAATCCATTCAGTTATGGGATTCCTTATCTGACTGCTGACTTGTTTGGGCTTTGCTACACTCACAGACCTGCTTCCTGTAAGACGGTGGAACCAGGTTCTTCCTGGCTCTTCTTGACTGTGACACCCCTTGAGTGCACATCGACGGGTCCTTTCTGCAGAAAGCTTCATAAATACTCAAAGAATTGATTCAGAGGCTCTTATTTTTCACCACATCTTCCTCCTATTTCCAACATTTGTTGTGGTTCCTCATACTTTCATGCATGATCTCAGTGTGAAGACTTTTACATTCCATAAAACCGGTTTGATGAAGGAAGAGTTCGATTATCCCTAAACATAAAAAAAAGGGAATGTGTGAGACTTTGTCCGACAATTTTGAAACTAAGCCTGCTTTACACTGAAACAATGATAATGATAATGCATTTCATGTTTGGTTTTTGCCATCATCTTGTAGGAGTAGATTTCACTGTAGGTTTCAGACATGGCTGACACACTGGATGAGCATCACTTTCTTTGTTCTGTGTGTCTGGAAGTCTACACTGACCCCGTCTCGACTCCATGCGGACACAACTTCTGCAAGCTCTGCATCCAAAAGTACTGGGACACCACAGAAGTGTGTCGCTGTCCTCTGTGCAAGGAGACATTTCGCAAGAGACCTGAGCTTCGGACCAACACCTCCTTCCGAGACGTTGTCAATCGCTTTAAAAACACACATGCCGGCCCAGCAACGAGTGGTGAAGCCTGCGAGGCCAGAGCTGGTGAAGTGGCGTGTGATGTCTGCACAGACGTGAAACTCAAGGCCACGAAGTCCTGCCTGGTGTGTATGGCATCTTACTGCGAGAGTCACCTGGACCCCCACAAGAAAGCGGCAGCCCTGAGTAGACATAAGCTGATTGAACCAGTCGAGAACCTGGAGGACAGGATCTGTAGGCAGCATGAGAAGATCCTGGAGCTGTTCTGTAAGAAGGAGGAAAAGTTCATATGTCACATTTGTGCCCAGACCGACCACAGCCATCACCAGGTTGTGACAGCAAAGGCCGCGTCACAGCAAAAAATGGTACCATTTAGTTTTGATTGTGTATTTCTGTGTTTCGTTTTGTATGCAGTAAAGATCTTACAGGTCATATAGAATTATTATGCAATGCAGATATTAAAGGATTAAAGGTTTGACATGTTTTAACACCAACAAGCCACTTCATGACCTCGGTAGAGACGTACCATTACTAGACACTAACAAAACCATAGTCGGGAAGGTGCACAGCCTCTAAACATTACATTTTATAACAGCACACTTGGATTTTACAGCAAGGGGTTGTTGTTTTTCATATTAAGTGAAACTATCTTCTTGTTTCTTGTAGAGAAAGGCGGTATGAAGATTATTTTTTGAGTTGGTTGAGTGCCATCTTAGTTACTTTGATATGTATAGGACAACGTGCATCACAGCATTAAGACTATATGAAATGCTGTTTAAAGGTTTTACAAGGTGTGATATTGTGTGGAAAAATGAACTGAAATGAAAATGAACAAACTAATGTTTATTTTTCTCCCAGATTCAGATCAAGAGGAGAGAGAGAGAAGTGGCGCTGATGATCCAGGATCGGCAAAACAGAATTGAAGGAATCAGTCGCTTAAAGAAACAAACTAAGGTGACCTGAAACGCAACACAATCCAGCAGATTGAAACAGCTCCTATTTATCAGCTCTGCTCAGCTGAACTCATGCACACCTGCTGGCCATCTGCCTTAATTCGTCCCCCACTCTCTAAACCTGAAAGTCTCCTTTACACAAAGAAAATAAACATATATTTCATCCATTTCTATTCCTGACTTAACATGGCAGCAGCCTAAAGTGTTTAAAATCTATACAATATTTAATAGTGAAAGTTTCATTTTTTATTTCATCTGAGCTACAAAAAGGTAGCAAATACATTTATAATAAAAACATTATTTGTTATAAAAGTACATTTTTCTTGGTAACATCATGAAGAACTCTGGAAAATAGAAATCATTAAAGGAGCTGTATCTACAGTCAATAGGCCAGTTGAGCCAGGCTACCTTATAAATTTCACATAGTTTTATTAGTGTGCTCGCCTCATTTACTCTCAACAGTGCACACTTGACCTTCTTCAGTGCTTCCACTTCACTCACTCTTTAACTGCCAATTTAAAAATACCATCCACCAATCAATGGTTTCGACCACATGGTGAGAGCTGGACTCAGTTTGTAAATATTACCACGTATAAATGAATAAATCCAACACTTTAGGAGTGGTAGCTTGTACAATATACAGTTACTATCTGCTGTTGATATACAAAGTAGGTCATTTTAATGTTGTCGTGTTTTACATGGTCGGCTTTTAGAAGAATGCACAGAAAGAAATGGAGAGAAGTGATCAGGTGTTCATGTCCGTGATGGAGTCGATGAAGAGGACCCAGAGAGAGCTCATGGAAGAGATCAGGGCGAGACACGATGCTGAACAGAAGAGGTTTGAAGAGCTCATCGCGCAGCTCAAGCAGGAAATTGATGAACTGGAGAAAAAAAGCGAAGAGCTACAGCAGCTCTCACACATTGAAGACCACATCACCCTCCTGCAGGTCAGTGCGGGAATTATCTATTTATATTACATTATGTATGAATGTATGAGTGTACATTATGCTAACAACAATAACTGCCATACTATATCTGCAATAAAGTGTAAACGTCTACATCCATAGAACTTTTTTCACGGCAGACATTTTGACTTGTGAACAGGGGAAGCAGTAGGCCATGTCATTGACTGAGATACCAGAGCCCTGGAACTGGCTCTCCTAAATTGAATGGAGCCATTATTAATGTTCCACCTGAGCTTTTTCTGCTTTGACAAGTCAAAGTTCCCCTCAGATCTACGGAGCGTTTTAGCATCTTGCAGCTCATTGTTTTGGTTTTATGGCCCACAGCTTTACGGTTTAGTTTCACTTCCACCGCTCTTTGACGTCGGTTACAGATGCAGCAGAAAGCTGTTTTTAAAAAATAAAAAAACCTGTAGGCCTATGCTTCCTGCCCAGCACCAAATGACAGCCAGACATAGTTGGCAGCTAGCTAACATAGCTTAGCAGTAGCCACAGAGTCAAATATTTGGACAGCAGTCTCAGCTGTAGTTAGGCTCAGCTAATTATAGCTACATGCATGCTAACTAACATACTAACATTAACAACTGTTGGATGTTAAACATGCTCACTTTTAGCACGTAGCATGTTAGCATACAAGTGTGATAATTTCATCACACTTACATTTAACAGCCAGTTACCAGCCAGTGACAACGCTGTTTGTGTTTCCCATTCAACAGGCGTTCAATCGATCCAACACGCTGCCATCAACTCAGAACTGGTCGAGCATTCCTGTTAATGAAGTCGATTTTTTGGGTTACATACGGACATCTTTGGTTACTGCCAGAGAGTTCATCAACCTGGAAATTAGAAAACAGTCAGCCGCCGGTAAGTTTGAAGCCAATCACATTAGCAATAACGGACGTCCTTCTGTTAATACATGGAAGTTAAATTAATTAGAGATGTGAACTTGCCCATACAAATGTGAACGGGATCGTGCGATATACTAACTTGGTGGTGTGGGTCTTTCCCTGCCTTTTCCCTAGTGGAGATAGGAGGAAAAGATAGGAGTGATCATATTGGTTGCTTAGTATTTCAGACTTTAAATCATTGACAGTCTGACGGGTGAAGGTTTGTTTGATGGAAATGCAAATTAAAAATAACGAGTGATAAACTACGTTGTCACTAAAGATGATGTGAACACTCCAGGTGACTTGATAAATAGAGCTGCTTTCATTCATTTTACTATTATTTATCATCAATCGCATCAAAAGCTTAATTTATCATGTTGCTAATGATGGTCTCTCACCTCCCACAGAGCTGAAAAAAATGCAGCACTTTGCAGGTTTGTCATATTTTTTTTAAAGTTTAGGATGTTTTCATGTGATGTTTTTTCAGATGTATCTATTTATTTAATTCTCACGTGCCGTCTCTTCTAACAGAGGACATCGCCATTGACCCCGACACTGCGGGGCCTTGGCTTATTGTCTCTGAAGACGGGAAGGAAGTCAGGCCGTCTCCAAAGAAGCAGAAAGTTGCAGCTAGCCCGGCGAGGTTCACAGAAAACACGTTTGTTGTTGCAACACAGGGTCTAACCACAGGCAGACACTACTGGGAGGTTGGGGTGAGGGAGAAATCCAACTGGGTGCTGGGAGTCGCTTCTAGCACCTTGAGGAGGAGGGAACACATCACCCCCTCTCCGGAGAACGGCTTGTGGACCGTAGGTCACAGGGATGGAGGGCTGTATTTTGTGTACACGCAAAATCCATTCCCTTTGGTGGCCTCTCCTCCTCCACGGAGGGTGGGGGTGTTCGTGGATTACGACGAGGGCCAGGTGTCATTCATCAACGTGGAGGAGAAGACTCACATCTTCACATTCACAAAGTGCAGCTTCACGGACAGGGTTTACCCCGTATTTGATCCGTGTTTGGCGACAGAAAAGAAGGAGGTAGCTCCTCTGAGAATTATGATTGTACAGATCACTAAATAAAAGACTGATCTAGAAATCATAATCACAAATAGTCGTTATCGTCATCATATTTCTTAATTTGTGGCCTGTGGATTTGTTTGACATTTGTAAATATTTTTCTATAAGATAATCGTCCCTAACTGTTAAAAATAGGCTCCCTTTTAATCCTCTGTAATTACACTTAAAGCATCCTCACACGGGCTAAGGGATTCCTACAAAAGGAATTATTTCATGTCTTGCTAAGTCAGTTATTTAACTTATCATATCATATGGTTATTTATTAATAGAGGTATTTATTATGTTCACCAAGAGCTTTAAATGTCTTACTTTTCTGTATATGTGAAAGAAATCTATTCAAAATGTTTTTTTTTTAATTACATTTCTGAAGATACTTATGATAATATGTAAGATTTAAATCTCTACATGTGGTAAGAAGTGATTTGATTGGCTGTAGCTCCTGACCTTGTTGATGGCCTTAATGGTGGAGCATGATTATCTAATCAGCATCACGTGTGTTAGTAGGGCGTGGCCTGTATAACACACCAGTCCTACTGTGATAGATGATCTTGAAGGAGGCCTGAGGGCTGAAACGTCGTCTGAATAAAAGAGTGTGTGGCACTTTTTCCTCCCCCTTCTCTCAAGATGACGGTATTGTTCAGTCTCACTGGATGATGTTTGAATGTACAACAAAGATACGTCAAATCACTGAGCAATTTAAAACATGATTATATATGATATATGTTTATATATATGTATGTCTCCTGTTTCATCTGTGTCTTATTTTAACTTTGATTCTTATTGTTGTTATTTCAATGAAACCTTTAAAAATAGTGTTATAAGATTAAGCATGTTGGTCACACCTGCTATAATGAGGTTTAAGTGTAAGCCATTTACTGAATATAATTCATATTTTTTATACTGTTTCATTAAATAACTATGTTTGTACAGTACAAATGAATATCAGCTCCCAGGTTGTCATTTAGAGGCATTATGACAAATGTAGAATTATTTTCTGTCATTGTTTCGTACGTTCTTGTATGTTATTTTTATTGTTTGCCTTTTCACATGAGAAATCAGTTCGCATGATTTACGATGTGTTAATCCTTTTCTTGTTCCATTGATCTGTGTGATTTTTATGTATCAGTTTTAAAAAAATATATATATATGTCTATATATATATAGATATATATATTTGATTTTTATTTTTAAATTTTTAAACAGTTTGTAGAAAATGTGATGGTCTACCGACTGAAACTTCATAATAAAGTGAATCCAGGAGCAGGATTCAGTGTTTCATCAGTTTAAAAGAAAGATGAACCTTCAGATAATCACACATTATCCATCAATAATATGATAAGTACATTTTTCTTTAACATTTCGACCTGATATCAGTGTGACACTTATCAGAGTCATAAAGAAGTTAAACACTGTTGATCTGCAGTGTTTGTGATCCCATACATTTGTCTCTAAGACTTTCTGGAGCGCAATAATTCTGCATGTTTTTAGAATGACAACAACAAAACGTTTTAGCTCACGTTCTCATTTCCACAACATTCATTTAGTTGTTTGTGTCTTTTCAGGGAAACACCTATCCAAAAAGAGAAACACAACATGTCATTTGGTTTAGAGGTTTTTGCATAACTACACCA
>JAVQJD010094587.1:0-19074 GCA_036023655.1 Nannoperca australis | reverse complement strand
AAATTAAAGCTGGAAGTCTGCAGTTTAAGCACATCTTGTTCGTTTCATTTCAAATCCATTGTGGTGGTGTATAGAGCCAGAAAGATGAGAATTGTGTTGATGTCCCAATACTTATGGACTATGGATGAACTATCCTGGCATCCTTTAAAAAAGCTAGAATATTATAGTGTTTTTTACTTATGAACACAATAATATCTTCATGTTAACCTGTATTACTATCGAGAGCCCAAACACAAAAAAGGATAACAATATATTGAATAAAACAAATGGAGAAAAAAATATGAAAATATATTTTAAATCTGGGACTCTTGACACTGTGATGATCAGTACTGGCAGAAAATACAGAAAGTGCTCCTGCTGCTCATCTTACAATGTCAGGCTGTAGTGGAAATCAAATTAATTTTCCACCCGGGATTGCCATATCACTAGTCAGACAAGAATGATGTATTGCACTTGATATTCATTTTTTATCATCTTTGGCAATCTTTGCACTTTTTGGCAGGCTAATAGAGGTCTTTTAAAAGTAGGGACATCATCCATTTCAAATTCAAGATAACCACTTGTGTTACATAATGACTATCTGTATGACTGCAGGATTATCTTTAAGAAGACAACTTTTACTATTTACAAGCCAGTGTAGGTTGAGTATCTCACATTTGTAACAAGGTGTAATAATAATAATAATATCAATAATAACAATAACAACCCAAAGGCTGTGTTTGACCATGTAACTTTCCTTTCAAAGTAATTAATGGCTTAGGAGATAATTCTAGCATACCAAATAATATCTCACTGGTAAACCTGAGCTTCTTATTCAGCCAAGTGGGTATTCTGTATTTCTACTGCACTTCACAAACCCCCCGTGGAGATACGTACATTAAAAGCCAGCCTTTTTATGAAAGATAATTCGTTTTTCATTTTATGAAATATGTGGTAAATATTATGCCACATTATGATTTTGTTATAATTATGCTGGGAATCTGCAAGTCTGAGTCTGCTGATGTGACAACAGTAGGATGAGTGGGATGGTGACAACAATGTACACAGTCACACTGTGACAAGTGGGCTACAGAAGGGAGAGAGACAAAGAAGGCATCATGAGGAATTTGCATAGGTAAATATGTTGCTGACTGACCCCTCCACACACTGTACCATAAATGTGTGGATCAAAAAGAATGGGCAAAAGTCGTTTTATACCTTTTCAGAAAATTTTGGCCTCTAAGGTGTTGTAAGCAGAGGTGATGTCAGGACAAAATAAACAGATGGTCTCCTCCCTGATATAGCCTCAAGAGAGGCAGTGACAGACATATTCTCACCAGTGAGCGCACACAGCCTTACACTGTGCAAATAAACAGAATGCATGCCCCAATATGATACTCCCATGGGGAGGATATATAAAGCCATGCTCATACTAGTGTTAGGCATGATTGACAAATACACTTTGTCATTAACACTCATTTCCTCACTCTACTTTGTAATGCTGCTTAGTTCAATATTTGTAGGAGGCCATGTAAAAACAAATGGAGGGGATTAGGTTGAGGTTGGTGCTTGTAACTTGTGTATGTTTGTTTATGTGTATATATGTGTTTTTTTTTTAATTCATTTTCACCGTATTTGGTATGTAATATATTTTGATACTCCTGTAGCATTGTGCTATTGTAACCAAAGTTATGTTGCAAGTGCAAATGTAAACTTGTTCTGCTTACAGGTGGCACTATGCAACATGGTACATTTAAAAGGCTATATGTCAGTCTGAGTCTGACTCACTCAACATTGTCAACATTCTGCACAATTTATCCTAGTTCAAAGCCTTAATATTGCCAGACAGGATTTATTTATTCTACAAAAGGCTTGGGGTACATCCCAATACCTTTTTTTGATTCTTCCCTGCCCGACTCAAACATGGTTGTGGTCCACCATAATGAAGAAGGTTCCATTTCCCTTGTTTCCGCTGCGAGGAGTGTGGCGGGATCCCTGAGGAGACATGAGCGAGGATACACGACACCAGCCTTTGCGGAAGTCTTTTACCGGACTGGCACACCCATTTATTGGAAATCTGTTAGTGATTGGATGCTGCAGGCTAATGGGACTTCTCTGAAACATCTCTACAGTTATATAACAGGGGACGAAACAGACTCAAGTGTATTCCTCCCAGGCTATTTATTTTTTTGTTTTCTGATTAGAAATAGTGGATCTTTGTTAAATGTAGGTCTAATTTTGAAAAGAACCATAAAGCTGCTTCATTTGTTAGAAATATTTTTTTCACATTCCTTTGTATCTGTATCATGGACAATATTATAGTCTATGGTAATTTCCATTCAGCAATATGAGGCTAAAAAACCCATGTATCCATTAGAAACTATGTAATCCATGTATTATTTGGACGTGGATACATGGGGAAATACACTCTCCAAACCATCAACAGTGACTACAGAGCTGTTAAAGCCGACTGACAGGTGATCCAGCTGTGCCGCCGCCATCAAACACTGACATCGCTTCAGATGATGGTTCAGAGGAAAGACGTCTCATTTCTCTGAAAACGAATTTCCTTGATTCCTCTCTCCTGCATGTATCTTTTCTTTTCCTTGCATCTCTCTTCACATCTTCAGTGGGAGCGACTAAGATGCAAGGAAAAGACGCAAGTGAGGCGAACGTGGATGCAATTTAGCGAACTTGAATGCACCCATGCTTATTTTGACTGGCTTCTGGTCTACTTATACATACATATACTTGTACAGGTACCTTTTAACTCTGCTTGTTTTAGTTAACCATTAAGGCTCAGGCCTGTGAGTGAAAGGTATTACTTTAAATCCCTGGACTATCTGGGAAATGTGGATGAAAATAAACAGGCAATGTTCTCTCAACAAGTGGCCTACAGCACTTAGTTCACTTTGTGCACTTTGTTCCTTGTAAGCCAATTGACTGATTGGCCATACCAGACTGCAGCTGTAATTGGCAACTGGCAGGTGTGAATATGTGACATTGTGTGAGTGTGAATCAGGATGTTTTTAGAAAATGACGTGCATATTCAGCTGACATTCCACTAGTTAAAAAATGGGGTAACTAAAAGAGGTGGTAGATAATGCCTCTTTGTGCTCTTCCTTGTCCTGCTGCCTGAGGAGGGCACATTTATACATTTATGTCCTCCTCTCCTGCTTTCCAAAACCTCAGAAGTGATGTGTAAGCATGACCTACTTCCCTTATTATTCATATTATACCTGTTCAAACTCTTTTTTTTGGGACCTGAATTACAACAATCCCCTGTCAGATATAGTTTTAAGACAATCTGGGCTATCATTATTGGGCAGTTTAAATCTTTATTTACTATTTTTTAAATCAGTATCTGTAAATTAATCTGTCAACATTTTGAGGGCATTGACATTTGCAAATGTTTCATTAAGGAGACACATTACGGCACATTAGACCATTATAACTATGCTAAACTGTTCATAATGACAGGATCAGGTCTACAGGAAAACAAAGTTTTGAGATGGCAACATATGTATAGGTATGGTAACTAATACAAAGAGACAAATAAAATAACCTGAAAGGTACATGATTGATCACCGAGTTATGTGTATTGTGTATTGCATATGATTGACATATGTTATTCACGATTTTTTGGAAAATGTGACGCCACTATGTGAATTTCATCTTTTTTCCTCTTATATTAAAGGTAGCCTGCGCTACATAAATAAGAGTAAATGATCAAATGTTTGAGTCACGGCATCATGCTACAGGGGATAATACTGCGGAAAGGGGTCCATGTAGAAATGGAAAGTGGGTAGAGGCTGATTGGATCATATTAGACATCTCGTAATGGCTCTGTACAAAAGTTTGCTTTGTGGCCGGAAAGCACAGAGAAGACAAACAAATTCTGTTTATCTGATCTGATGGTTTGCTGTTGTGTGTATGGATTGTTCCACGGTACTGCCACCAATTACTTACAGGCTTGTTAGCTGGCATCACAGCTGTTATGCTCACCTCCCCTCCAGACATTGTGGGATGCTTATAGCTTCAACAGAAATGTAGGCTATTGTCTGCTGTTATGTTGTCAGACATCCACTGCTATGTACTATACGTATGTTCTGTATGCTTGTAGTTCATGCACACACTTTGTGATAAGTGGACTAAATTGATTTGAATACATTGCATTTAAAGCTGTGATTCAAAGTTTTAAATCTGAGTGGTGTAAATACTAGCCCTGTATGACATATTTAAGAAAAAATATTTACACCATTGTGAAACTGTCCAATGAAAATTAAAAATGTATTACAACATATGGATTTCAGGATTAATGTGCTAGACAGTTTACTAATTTAATTGCAGTGCCTTGTTTATGTTACCAGCTAATATAATAATGGAATACTTACAGTGCTCATGTATGAACTGTGTATGAGCCACTGATCAAATAGAAAAGTAAAAAAAAAGCACAACAAACCAAACAAAATTGTCACCCATTTAACATATCTTCCTGGTCTTACAAGTCTTTCTAGTAAGTAAAGGTAAATATAATTGTCTGGTTGTCTGTATGATTAAAGCTCTATTAAGCAAGATTTGTGATATGAACGCTAAATCAAATGACTTCTGTACCGTGACACCCACAGCGTGGAGCTCTAAGGAGCTTTTGGCCACTTGTAGCTTATTGTTGGTTATTCAGCCCACACACGGGCTGTGTAGTTGCCTTCCGACAGCTCTCACCAACCAACTGTAAGTTTTGTTTGGAGTCAAAACACTCTTATTATTTGTCTGAATCCGTCTCATGATTTGATAAACTTGTGATGCCCTAAATTGTATGCTGCTTTTACCTGCATCAGCTTCCAATAACAAACTGTTCTGATCCAGTGAGAATTGCCTGAGGCACTGCATCCTCCTACTGATAGACATGGAAAGGCTGAATGGCATAGTTTTTCAAATGTATCAAAATAGGTGTTAGCTGATTTAAAAAAAATATATATGTATATAGTGCATGACAACTTTTTGGCACTGCTGTACCCCTCTTTTGCAATAATTTGTGTTTTAAAAGCATCACAGATAAATGTGAAATGGCAGCAATTATACCAGAAAGATACTGTTTTTGAAACACTTTTTATTCCCTTATTACTGGAATAGTCTTGAATTTGCCATATTCCCCATGTCTGAATGTTTCATTGTTCATTGTTGTTGCAATGACTTTTATTTGATAAACAGATTAAGTGCATGCTGAGAATCCACTGCCCATGGTGTTTGTCTTTTAAATATCATTAGATTAAATTGTTGCATTGCAATTTGGTATGTGGATTAAATGCAATGGCAATAACAAAAGATGGCACATGCCCTACAAGCCAGCAGGCTTCACTCAGAGTCAGCTTACTTAATGTCTTTAAATTAAAATGAAATTTAGAAAATATTGTTAAGTAACGTTTTAGTGAATTTATTGAGGTAAATGTAGTGAATGAAAAACAAAAACTGCTAACATTTTTGCTTTCTTAGTGGACATCATTTGAACCATGCCATAGACACTATAAATTGAGCACTCCTCCTAATTCCACCTCGATTTAACTCAACATGCAAGAGTAAGAAGGGCACATATATATGTGTTCCAAAACTAGTAAAACAAAAAGGATTAAAAACTGATTAATTGGGCTGCCAGACTCAAAAAGAGCTCACACAAGGGAAGCCTTCTGTGGTTGTTTCCCTGTAAATGTCAAATATGTGTTTATGTGTTTGTGTCTTTTTTTTATAAGTTCCAATTTTTATTTAAATTCTTGCATTTTAAACTTGGAAAATACATGTTACAGGGAACAGGGGGTATAGTAATAAAGATGCAAATATAGAGGCAATGTGAACAAATATAAACTATATGTTCCAGAGTGCACTCAGACACTCATCAAAGTCTAAGTAAACTGGCTGCCCTTTCCATCCTAAGCAAGTCTAGGTAATCAAGCCATGACAGTGCGTGCATGTCAGGTGTTATGTGCTAGAGATGAATGTTATCAAAGAATTGTACCAAATCACCAATTCCTCTCTAATATTAGCAATTTATATTCCAGACTCCACTAACAGATGGCATCAATATGCTATGAGAAGAGTGGGCAGTATACAAACTAAAAGGTAGGCTTAAATGTGCATTGGTTTTACCAACTGCAAGGTTTAAGTCTGCATTCATTCATTCATTTTTTTTTTTTGCCACTTGGGGGCAGCCCATCAATATTTAAACACAACATTGACTTGTTAACACCTTATAAAGTTGATATGGTGAACATATTAGCAAACAGTTGCCCATTTACACATGTAGCATACACTGACCAATATTAGCATTTACTAAGTTGTGTTTCTGTCCACTTGGGAAATATCCATCCCAATATTCACTCTTATTTCAATCTCTTTGGCGTTGGACAGGTACAAATTTGTTTGCTGAAAACAGCTGCCTGTTTTTGGAAATGACGCTAATGAGAGTGGTAGACTCAACCAAAACAGTAGAGGTGCCAAAACAATGAGCTGAAAGATGCTAAAAGGTTCTTTAGAACTGAGAGCAACTGCAGAGTTTGGGTGATATTTCTATGTGGGCACGTCACTACAAACACGTCACTACTTTTATATTATACATTGTCATTTCATCAATTGTTCAATACTAAATATTGTATTGAGGAAAATCATTGCTGCACTGACATCTGTGAGTTGAAAGTTTTGACCACACCCATAATCACCCATCTTTAATTCACACTTGTGCTTTTGCAGATTTTCCAAAAGTGTTGATGTGCACACGTGGAAGCCAAACTGCTAGGGTTGAATTTGACCTCACAGCGGTTTTATTTTATTTGTCCAAATAATATAAAAGGGAAAATCACAAGTTCAGCTCAGTCTATTATCCTCAGTAGTAAATTAAATGCTCATTGCCTGAAGTCATTTTTAACCAATCGTCCATCCATTCTATATGCAATAACAAGTGATCACCATATCAAGGCATATTGTGGAATCATGCTACAGTGGCTACATTGGTATCCTTAACCCTTGTTTATGTGTTTCATACAAAAAGACTAAAAAGAAAACGCTGCATTAACCATTCATACTTTTCATACAATTTTCTCACTAGATGGGGCAAACACAGATTGACTAGATTGACAAAGATTGACATCTTTTACCAACGGTCAATGTTGATTTCTTTCAACCATTACAATGATCTTTCACTCAGAAGCTACAAACCCAATTTTGATTATACAACACACAGCATCTGAAAACTAGTGTCTGCTATCCATACAGACACTGACAATATTGTTAGTGAGTAAGGAGTGATGTTAATGGCTTTCATGTGTGAGGTTGACAACTTTTATAAGATGAGAACTTTAAGATAAACATTTTAATAAACTCATTTTTGCTTATTTTACTGATCCAGAACTTTTTTAGACACCACAGTGACTGTTCACGTCATTTAATCAGCTGCTATCACTGAAAACTTCGAGCAACGTAAACAGAGTGTCATTCACAAGTCCTATTATTCTGGCTAAGATTTTCAAGGTGTCAGATTACATGGTTTCATGGTTTTCATTGCCTTCAAAAAGCTTGTCATGAGTCCAGATCACTTCAGGAATCTACTACATGAAGCAACCCATAGCGTGGGAAAGTGAAGACTTGTAAGCTGGTTCAAATGATAGAATATGTCACTCAAAAAACTAACTGTTGCTGCCAATGCATCATTCAGCCTAAGCAATACACCTGTATTAGTGACACAACTTTTAAGTATGTACGTAACACATTTTAATTAATATGAGCTTTCAAGTCAATATTTGATTTAAGAGGAGGTGCAGATTTGTAATCACAGATCAAGTTTTAACCATAGACTGTAGATAAAGATAAACGATGGATATCCACTTCCTCCCAGTGTACAGAAAAAAAGCCAAAGTACCCCGGATACGGGAGCTGCCATCTTGTGCTGGTGACCTAATTTGGAGGCAGAATCTGCTTAGTAGTGCTCCCCTGTGGAGCTGCGGTATGGAGGTCCTGCCCATATCCCTGCCCGAACCAATCGTGAGCACACTCACATTTGTCAATCATGACATTTCACACCCTTTTTATAGGTCTAAACTATAAATTAAAACCCAACGTATCAGACAAATTAACACTTAAACATACACCAGCATTATAAGAACTACCTAAAATGACAGACACCATCTTTGGGAAAAATTTATTTGACGTGTACTTATTTTTCATGGCCCATGTCCCATCTGCTAACATGGAGGGGGTGGGGTTTATGACCTATACTGCAGCCAGCCACCAGGGGGGGATCAAAACGTTTTGGTTTCACTTTTGGAAAGCTGCCATGTTGTCCATCTTTATATACAGGCTATGGTTTTGACAGAGAGTGAGTGAGTGAGTGAGTGAGTGAGAGTGAGTATAACTAATTTATAAGTTGCAACACAATTCATAACTTTATATTTAAGAAAGTGTAAGCAAGACTTTTCTTTGCCAGCTATCTTCAAAGCTGCACATTGCATAGTGTAGTTTGGCATTTTGTGTGCCTCACATGAAAACTCTGGCTGTGAGAAAACTAAAATCCATTGGATTTGACCTTGAAGTGTCACCCTATTACACACCCACTTTTTCCTGTACTCCATCAACTGTTTTATGTCAGACTACTACAGAGTGACAATAAGACTTAGTTCTAGCAGCCAGGTGTGCATATACCCTGTTGAAACCTGTTAGCCAAGTTGCTGGTAAGCACCTTCTCAGATTCTCAAGAGCTTAGAATCTGACAAAAGAGCTGCTGCTATTAGCTTGTTGTTTTTTCTTTGTTAGTTCTCAGGCAAACTTCACCTACAGTAGCACTGCCCATAAACTTCCAACATATAGTAGGGCAAGTGATTGCTTAACAGCAATTGCAACTGTTACATTGTTATTGCTTATATTCACTGTGTTAATTTAAGGGTGCAAGATTATAAAGTTGGAAATAAAGCAGAGATGTAAAGAGTTGAGAGGACGGGCAAAGGAAGCGCAGGATTAGGAGAATAGTAATGATCACAAAGAGAGCTCGAGGACAGGAATAAATGAGAGGAACAGAAGAACACAAAAGGAGAGGAGAGAATGGAGGACAGCATTACAAGAGTAAAAGGCAAAGAGGAAAAATAAGAGGTGAAGAATAAAACAGGAGGAAACAAGAGAGAATATTACAGAAAGAGGAGGATGAGAGAGAATTGGAGACAAACAACAGCTTGAGTATAATGAAGTGTGAATAACAAAAGGTAGGAATTGAAGAAGGGTAGCTTCAACACATAAGAAATGTAAGGAAGGTGGTGAGAATTTGAAGGGCACAGAGGAAAAAGATGAAGAAAATTGGACAGTAGTAAGGACAAAGGAGACGTACAAAATATAAGTAGTGTAACAATAGTGAGTCAAGTGTGAATTTGTAAATTTTTAAATAAGCACAAGAGCATATATATTCAGTAGAAATAAATCTCTAAACATGCTTTAAGGTTGGAGATTACTTACCAGTAAATGACGTTACCCTGTTGTAATAATGGGCAATTGAAAGAGTGCAGAGTGTGTTTGCCATTGTTTTCTATATTTTTATTTCTCTCCCACTGTATAACCTCACAAAATGGTATTCTCTAAGTTGCAGCCTTGTCTGTCTAACTCATGTTTTCTTGTCTTTTTTTTTTTAAATCCTAAACTCTACAGATTTGAAGGTACCACTGCTGTGCCGGTGAGATTACTGTGAGCTTGTCCAATTGGCCACACATAAAGGATGATGATATATCAACAACGCATGTCACTAAAAGGCCAAAATGTGTGCTCCCAGTGTGTGGATGTGTGAATCACATACTCTTAGTAGATTTAGGCCTTGTAAGCACTAGTGAGGAAGACTTGAGGCAGATACATTTGCACTGTCTTCATTCCTTATTTTTTAACAACAAAACAAAATGTCAAAAACATTTGGAGCATTTGGACCGGTTTTGTGAGTCCAGGCCATATCTTCCATTTTTGTGACAGTTGGTTCGATTAGACGCACGCAGCTGAAAATAGCTGACACATGGAGGTGGTTGAGCGCGATGCAGCTCCTTCTGGAGGATGGTGGAGCTTGCTTTGTCTGGAGTTGCTTAGATAATTTGACGGTTCTTAGTTTTAGTATGGTTAGAGCATGAAAGCTGTGGCTGTGTTACTCATCACTGTATGTACTGAGGATGATTTATCCATCATTTTAAATCATCCATCAATGTCCAATGAATACCAGCATCTAGAAATTATGCCTTTTCATCTTATTAGTAATGTGAGCAGGCTTCAGAGTTGGCATGCCACTCCAGTGTATCTGTCCTGGTAGGAAGTTCTTAATTACGGGCTTCTGAGGATGCTGAAAGGCAGCATAAAGTACCCACTATTCTGTCTTCTCTAAAGCTGTAGGCCATGTCTGCTGGTTGAATTAATGATTGTGCTCACGCATGAAAACGAATCAGGCTCACCTAAAGGGTACACTGACCTGTCAGCTAGAATAATGACTGGAGCGTAGCAGATCACTAATGAGAACAGTAAACAGTCAATTGACATCGCATGGCCAGAAGATAAAAGAAGTTGTGCTACAGCCTGTTTAGCCTAATACAGTCCTAACGTGGACTTTACATTACAGGAAAGCAATTTACATTGTGAAAAACGCAACCAGTGTGTAGAAAAAGATTGAAAATGAAACACCAGAACACTGCATCAAAACAATTAATGGTTAATGTTAAAACCCTTCAAACTTCAACAAGCTAGTATTTGAGACACTATAAAAGACAAACAACAAGGATTGATACAAGAACAACAAACACAGACAAAGGAAAATAATGGAATTACTTGAATAACATAGGTTGCTGGATGAAAATTCATATAATTGGAAACAGAAAAACCAATGAAACTGCATGGATGTAACCTACTGATATTCAGAGAGAGATGAAATCCGTGAAAATTTAAATAAAATACTAATATTATCCAGTCCACCTGTCTGAAAGGAAAATGACAATGCAGTTGTTTACACTGTCCATTACAGTCACCTCTAAAGAGAGGTACAAACTGCACACTGTTTATTTGATCTGTTCTAACCACAAAACCATATCTTTTTGGGGGATCACCACATGCAACACCACTGCATTATTAAAAAAATAAACATTACTCACATACAGTATATGTCATTTACTACCATTAGTTTACAACTTCACAAGAGTATGTGAGACTGTTTGATCTTTTACTATAAAATATACTTGGAAATATAATTGAACAAGCTGTTCAACTTATACTGTACTGTACTGTGGTGAAACCAAAGCACTGTATATAGTGTGTTTGTGTACATGTACTAATTTGGTATGTCATTATGTATGATGAACAGTATTTCTTGACTCATATTTTTTTATGTGGAATGGCTTATTCACAGTGACATGTGTTCCTTGACTAAAATATTTAAAAACCTACTGAATGGATGAGAGTCATGGTTCCATGACAATGCACCCTACTAACTTTGGTAATGCCCTGATTTTTCCTCTAGGGCCACTATTAGGCTCACATTTGTGGTTTAACCCCCCCGGCATTCATTATCTTGTCAAGTTAATATGCACTGCTTAAATACAGACAGACAAATAGTCAGTTGAAATTTGTCAAATGTTATTATGGCTTGTCAGATAATTCTGACAGAAGAAGCATCATTTGATATATACAATAAACTATATTTGATCAACTTTCCATTTAAACAATGTCATTTTGACACATTTTCTATCAACGTTTTGCACCAATGTTCAGTTTCTGTAAGAATAAAACAACCTGATTAGTTGATCCAACTCTTGTCAGGAGACAGGCTTGGAACAGAGAAGAAAACAAGACTAAGAGTCTACAGCCATTGCTCTGTGAGACTGTACATAGGCACAGTGATGCTATGAGCTAAATGCTAACATGCTCACATTGACAATGTTAATATTCTGATGCTAAGCAGGTAGAATGTTCACTATCTTAACCCTTGTGCTACCTTGCCGGGTCATATTGACCCAGTGGCCCATTGTCTCGACCCAGTGTCTTCTCCACAGGATAGCACAAGGGTTAAGATAGTGAACATTCTACCTGCTTAGCATCAGAATATTAACATTGTCAATGTGAGCATGTTAGCATTTAGCTCATAGCATCACTGTGCCTATGTACAGTCTTGCAGTCTCTGCAATTTGGGGTGCATGCTAGCGTGCTAGAGTACAGCTGAGGCCGATTTTATGTAATTAGTTTTGCGGATGATGATGATGCTAGCTGCTAAGTTAAGGGATCACAGAGGATATTACAATCCATCCTTTGGTGACCACGAATGTCTAACCCATATTGCATGGCAATACATCTAACAGATTCAGAATCCTCTGTCTGGAGCTGCTGGGAAACATTTAAAGTCAGGATAAATAAGCAGAGGGGACTTGCAGGAAACAGAAAAGTAAAGTTGTGTGAAAAATAACAGGTTGTTTTTTTTGTGTTTCTGTGCTCAGCGGAGAATTGCGGGAAAACAGCCTAACTTTATGATGCATCCTTTAAGTTGCGTCTCTCTGTTGCGTGCCCTTGTACTGTCTGTCTCTCTCACTTAGTGTTTCAACCAGACTATAGTTTCTCCCTGCGCATGTGTCCGATGCAACAGCACAACACATTTTACACCTGCTTTTCCCTGATGTAAAATGTCACACACTATTTCCTCTGTCACAGTGGTCAGTCTGCGTTAATAAATCAGGTGGAGTGTCTGTGTGAATTTCCATTGCCTCCTCACATATTATTTTATGCCTCTTTACAGGAATGCCTAAAGTACATATTGCATGAGACCAAACACACAATTTCTTGTGGCGCAGCCTTTCTTCAATTTTACCAGCTCAAAACCTTGGTGGTCCTTTGCTATAATAAGATTTGACTGTTTAGCACCTAGAAATAGGCCATAAATGCTTAGTAAATTTCCCCATTAGTCTTGATATTTAACTGCGTGTGGGGTTTTCATCATTGCCAGCAATAATTATTACCATTCAATTTTCTGATTAAGATAAATCAGATTCAGACCTATTATCAGTCCACCAACCACACACGCTGTGGAAAGAAATCTTCAGTTTTAGCTGTTAGTGAACACGATGTACTCTCAATTTAAAGATTTTCCAATGACAATATATGTCCAATGATAGAACTTGTACCACCATGTTATAATATTATATAAAAACATTAGCATTTGTACAATGGATGGGGAATACTGGTGTGAAAGCAGAATTTGATCAATGTTTTAAACTAATTCAAGCATTAAATAGGCAGTTTGGATTCAATTATATTGTAAATCGTGTGCTTAAGAGGGACGCTCTGGGTTGTGTTGAATAGGCGTATAGTGTATGTGAGACTCCTAAAGAAAGGTTCTCATTTTATCAGTCCTTATGAGACTGGTCCTGTTAGGCAAACCTTGCTGCTCTTTCATGCCTTGCTCATATCACCATGGCAACACACCAGCCCCTGCAGGCGTCTGCCAAATTGACAGTGTAAAACAGAGCGCACACATCCACCCATTCATTCAACCCGCTCTCTTTCTATAGCACAGAGACACCAGTTATATAGTTAATTAGTTTATGTATACGTATCATACCACTCATTTACCAGCTGGTATAAATTGTCTTATGTTAGCTATAAAATCAATGATTGCTTTGTGCCTTTTTCAAAGGTTAATTTTTTGGAATTCAAGAGAAGTAAATTGCAATGATGTTGCTGACCAGAAGCCTTACAGGTTGAGATAGAATCAGGCGTAGGAGCAGGATCACAGTGTAGGAGGATTTAATAGACCCTTACCTGCTGGCTATACAGACATTCTCAACAATTGAGCTGTGATGTTGGTAAGCTGTTAGAAAGCTGAAGATGACACACACTGTGACAGTTCACCACTGTCTCTCCACATAAAGACCATCCATATACTTTCAGCACACAGCATGTATCAATAGATATGCTTTTTAGCATTACAAATCTATTATTTTTGACATTTTGCATTTAGATGAAAGAGCAGGAAACCAAATGTAGATAATTGACATGACTAACATACAAAATTGCATGCACAAATAAAATGCGTATCTGAAAATGTACTTTTGGATGGGATTCAGTGAACACCAAATGAACAGCGCAAGCTTGTTAGAATTTTTTTCCCCCTGATTTGTAAACTGTGAACTGATAGCCTGCAGTCTGCAAGATCTTTTTAATAGACACTCCCAAAGGATTGTAGAATGCCCAAATGCTCTGAGGCTATGTATGATGCACTAGTCAGTCTCGACTTCAACGCAGAAAATGTAAGTCTTTACAATTAAAATATATTAAATTACAAAAGATTTCACATCAGAGATACAAGATCAAGTTAATTATATTCAGCCTTTTTTATAGTCTTTATTTGAAACAAATAAAACAATGTCCTTATTTACTGACCTGATGTCTTCTCCACTGCATACTGGAACAGCTAGCAAATGAAAATGAAATAAACTCCCAATATGTTTCAAGTATTGGATAAAAAAAAAAATACTGGTAAAGTACAGGCAAAGCGATGCCTAATGCTTTGTTTATGCACATTATAATTCTTAGTAACAATTTCAGGTTTTTACTGAATAAGAAAAAAACGGTGAATTAACATTCAATCTATAACTCCAGCAGATAATAACAATAGCCTAGCAACATCTACATTAACACGATTATTTCTCAAAATTAATCATTCATATCTTATGCTGTATATATACATATGAAAAGAGATTTCCACATATATGGTCATAAGCGATTGGTGGGAGACCTGCTGTGCTAAAGATTGAAATGATCTAGGCTCATTAACAGTCCCTAGTGCAGTCTAATTAGCATGTAATAGGACACCAAATCCAGCACAGGAGGCTTGTTATTTAAGGATAAAGCTCATCTCTCATTTGAATGCATTTTTCATAAGCTGCTCTAATTAAGTTTCATTAGCATTATTAATTAAACATGAAAACCTTCTCATTTCCTCTGTATCTTGGCATCTACATCAAAACAGCACAGAGTGACAGTTCTCATGGTAATGGCAATCTCTATCATTATATCTTACGCCTCAAAATATGATGTTGAGAAGAAATACCTTACAAAATGTCAGTTTGTGATATGTCTGTCTGAATCATTAAACTGTCTTTTCAAAAATGTGAGCCGCATGCCCAGAGTGACCCTGTAGAAAAGACTGGTGCTTTAAAACATCCTGGTACAAAGTATCACAATGGGTGGTTGAGGACTCCAGCGATGGATTATCAAAGCCTGCTGCTCACAAAACCGCTAATCTGTATCCCCTAGCCTCACCCAGGATAACTCAAAAAGTCACAATTATTAATTCTCACTCACACTGAAGTACGGTCATCCTTACCCTTTCAAAGAGAAACCTCTTGAAACCACCTTAACTCTTTCACCTGTAAAGCATGTAGAGTTACAGTTGCAGAGCCCATCTGGCATACTGGCAAAAGCTGGCCTTGGTTTTTGCTGCTGCTTTAAATATTACTCATTTTGCAGAAGATGACAATCAAGTTATAAAAAACAAGTTATATTCAAATCAGTATTTTAAATTTGGCCACCAATTTGTTAAAATCTTCTTTATATTTTCTATGCCATTTATTTACTATACACAACAGGAAACAACTTTGGAAAGCCTGTATTATGGCTTATCAACAGAATTTTGAACTAGGAGTTATTTTACACATGCATCTGTCCTTTCCATGCCGCATCTCAGAACTAGTAAGTAATTGAAGAAAACTACACACAAATCAGACCATACTACCTCTATTTTTGCTTCTCTGGTCTGCTTTTTTGTTAGCGTTGTGTGTCTGTTGTCTCTGTTAGAGTTACTGATTTTAGGCTATACTGATTACTTAGAACACTTAGTATGTATCTTAGTATGTTTGAGTGAAGCTGTCTCTGATCTTTTAACCTGAGCAAGAATCTCTCCTGACAACCTCAGGACCCCCCCCCGGCCATTCTGTAGTCTTAAACTAGAGACCAAAGGCAATCCAGTCTTTGCTTTCCAGGCCCTTAGGCTTCGAGAACATCCTACCTGGGGAGCTTACATTGGCAAAGACAGTTCATCTCATGCTTTCGTGATTAAATTTGTATGCACTGAGAAAACTCTTATCTAATTGAATCACTATTATTTAATTCTTATGTAATCATCTTAATCTTGTTTGATAATGTTTTATTTATATATTTACAAAAAATACAGAAAAATAGCATATTGTTAAAGTTGAACTGATATTTGAATTCTCACTTTTTGTGTAAATATAAACTATAATGATTCTGCAGTTGTGCACATTTTTTGGGGTCGTTTTTTCAAAATAAAAATGTTACATATTAAATCTTTTACATGTTTGTGGAATCAGCGTGTAAGCTTCAACCCATCAAGCAAATATTTGTATTTCACTTGGCATGGGGAAATTAGCAAGCTAGGCTAAGATTAGCACTGATTCCCACTATATGGTCCACATTTTCGGGTCCAGATGTGGTGTTGGCAAATGGCCAGACTATCAATACTGACTGGAAAGAGTAGCCCTGGAATCTCAGCACACATTTTTAGTGCCTGCCCATATATTTCAACAATCAAATTACCAGTACCAACATTCTCAGTCGCAACCAGAAATTCTTTGGAGAAAACCAATATAATGGGCACTTTCCCTGCAGACATGAGAATAAAATTTATATTTATTTATTATTATTTTTTTCACTGATATTTAGCATTTTGACCAAATAAGCACATGTCAAAGCAAGCAAGGCTATATACTAATTTCTTTCATTTCCCTTTGACTTTAAACGTTCACCCCATTAAAGCTTCTATGATATATTCATGATTCACAGTCCTAATAACTGCTTCAGGCACAGTCAAGCACACTTACAGTAACCAGTTACTTAAGTTTCAAGTCTTTATCAGGCTAAGGCATAGGGAACAGAGATAATGAAGGATTTTTCCTGTATGTGTATGCTTAAGTCAGCAGAAAAAACTCAAAGGACTTTGCAGTACTGAGCTGTGCATTATAGCCTAAATAGTAAGGCTTACCAAGTACTCCCCTTTATAAAGTAAAGGTATGCCCTACTTGAGCATATGCAAGGTCAAGACTGGCCAGTCATGAAATATTTTGTACAATGGGGACTGCGAGACAGCCCAAAGAATGCTTGGAGAAAGATTACTGCTTCAAACAAACCCATTTAAAGCAGTGAAGCAGCAGTTTTCCTCCCCATGTGATATAAACTCACTCTGGGGTATTTTTTATAGATAAGAGTGCATTTTTGGCTTCAGTTGAACTTTAGTTGAACTAGTCTAATTGAGCATATAAAGTCTCAAATCAAACACAACTGACAAAATAACTTTGCTTGTTTACAGTGTCGTTTCAGACATCAGAATAATGATAAAATCCAAGTCTGTGGTTTTGGAACAAAGCACCAGACTAAATTCTTGCAACATCAGTTATTTTCGCATGTTGAGATTTTTAGAACAGGACTGTTCTTGACAGTCAAATAAGAGTTATACATTAATATGCATGCCTAAATAAATGGTATTCCACTCACAATTAATAGTTTATATTTTATTTCACATCATGTTGTCAAGTATTCCTCAAGGAAAAGAAATACCCCAGAACGTAAAATGAAAGAAATCCCAATGGTAAGTCTAATTAAAATTTGGAGGCCAGATGTTTTGCCTTCTCTCTTTTCTCCAAAGTATTCTATTGGCAGCCGCCAGCCTCTGTATTTTTCAAGAAGCTATTTGGATGCACAATAAAGCAAGAAGCATTTCTTTCATTTCCAGCCAGTGGATATTCTTATATAGATGTCATTTACTGATTTTTTAAAATTCAGAATGCCCTATAAGACCACGAGGGTATACACTTTTAAAGGGCTGCTCTCATATTATGTCTTTTTGCTTTATTACCAACATGGTCAACATATTCTTTTGAATATCTGCCACATTGGCTCCCATTGTGGAGAGGAAAACAATGATGTGTTTAAATGGTATAACCATTAGTGACACAAGATAGCCCCCCAAGTATTTTGTTCATTGAGCTATGGGATTTAGGAATAGCTGGAGCTATTATGTTTCACATTTTCACAATTGTAAAGATTTGATTATGCTTAACACATTGAAGTTGCAGAGTGATTGAGCCTCTTTTCCATTTTGGAATGCACAGGAAGAGTCCAAATGTATTACCATCTGTTCTATCACAGGCTTGTCTTGCCTACATTGTCCATTGTTCTATACAATCTATAATCCCAAAAATGACACTTAATGCACAGGTTGTGAACCAAACAAAAGAAAAAACAACAGCTTTACCAAGATAGTGTTGCAAGGTAATTAGATTGCATTATATGGTCACTGTTATTGTGGCCACTTCTTATAAAACTCCTTGTGCCTTAAATCAGCCCTTCACAAGTTGTACCAAATTATAACCTGGAATGAGTAGAATAAACACATAATGTACAACACAGATTTAGTTAAAATGCAACATTAGAGGGATTATGGTCAAAATGTATTTTAAAGTACTCTCAGATAAAAAGGATTTAGGAGATTGAATAACAACAATTACTCTTTTTGACTTTTGAATTACTGACTTTGTACACCTCTTGAACTCTAGTTTATTCAGAAATAAGTGCAAATAATGGCTTGCTAAAAACACTGGCATTATGCTCTGTCTAGACACCACCTGAAGCAGCACAGGCATTGAATTGGAAAAGGAAAATAAAATACAACTGTGTTAAAGTATACAGTGGGTACGGAAAGTATTCAGACCCCTTTACATTTTTCACTCTTTGTTTTATTGCAGCCATTTGATAAAATCGAGTTAATTTTATTTCTCATTAATGTACACTCAGCACCCCATCTTGACAGAAAAAAAACAGAAATGTTGAGATTTTTGCAAATTTATTAAAAAGGAAAAACTGAAATATCACATGGTCATAAGTATTTCGACCCTTTGCTCAGTATTGAGTAGAAGCACCCTTTTGAGCTCGTACAGCCATGAGTCTTCTTGGGAATGATGCAACAGGTTTTCCACACCTGGATTTGGGGATCCTCTGCCATTCTTCCTTGCAGATCCTCTCCAGTTCCGTCAGGTTGGATGG
>JAVQJD010094581.1:0-39476 GCA_036023655.1 Nannoperca australis | reverse complement strand
GCTCTTTTCGATTTTGCCACTGGCAGCGATGTATTTATCTATAGCACTTGTGATTCATCACCAGCACTCATACTATTCGATACGACATCTTGTTGTTTTCGTCCATGATTCTATGCACTTTATGTAAAGCTCTTATTTGGAAGTCGCTTTGAATAAAAGCGTCTGCTAAATGCCTAAATGTAATGTAATGTCCTCACATCACCTCCTCGCGCAGCGAAGTCGTTTCCATAATGAATGTAAAAAACTACACATTCAAACTAATGCAGTGCCGTACTGTAATTTACTCCTCGACATTGATTTCATCTTGCAGCACTAATGGATTAAAAAACAAGAAGACAACTAAAACAGAACTACAGGACACGTGTCACCTGTCTGTTTTGTCTCGTTTGTTTGATCCGTACAAAAACCTAAGTGTAGAAACAACATGTTTTCCAGTTTTTAATTAGTGACTTTTAGGTAATAAGCAGGCTAGCTAGCCTGGCTCTGTCCAAAGGTAACGACATTTAGGCTACCAACCAGCACCTGCAAAGCTACTAGTTAGCTAATTAAAACCTGTTAAATCCTTGGCTTTTGTGTGAGTTTGACAAAGAAGATATAATGTAGTAATAAGTTGTGAAATGTGAAACTATTCCTTTGAATTATTATTTTCTCCCTACTGAAATATGAAAGAGGGATTCCCCTGGTTCAAAACGATAGTCTGTTTATTTTAGTGCACACTAACCAGCTTTGAAGAATTAAAGTAGAACATCTTTACTGTGTGTCTAAATTTAGCACACAAAGAAAAGATGAATGCAATAGAATGACTAAATCCAACACAACACACATACTACAAAGGTTTAAGGAATGAATTCAACCCTTCTTTTATAAAATGGAAATATATGCAAAAATCATCATAATGATGTATTCAGGAAATTATTAAAATGTAAAACAGATGGTCATTATTTCACATGATTACAGTGAAGATAAACTACTACCTGATATTCCTGGATAGTTTAACATCCACATTTCTCTGATGATTCAATCAATGAATGTCAATGTCAATATTTTTTTCCTGTCTCTTTTCGATGGTACTGAAAAGTAATCCTATAAGCATTCTTGCAAATTGGGTTGATTTCTTTCCTTTAAAGCTTTTCTACAGCTTATGGTTGTGATTCGAGGGGTAACCTATTGACTCCAGAATCCATGACTCCTCGGGATGTCACAGTTTGCAGGTGAGGGGTGGGATGGAGTTAAGGGGGAAATAAATGGACAAAATATGAGTGAAAACCCTTACCCATAAACCCAAGGACAAGCATAGGCTGGGGGCAAGATCTCCATTCTGGGTTTTTTGCAAAAGGAAAGATGGCAAAGAGAGTGTGAGCATGAATGAGGGAAGGAGTGGTATACTGATGGGGAGGGGGTGGAAGTGTGAGACGCGCTGCACTCTGTCCCAAATCCAACTTATGCCTCTTAGAGAGGTTGATCAAGTAATGACATGGGGCTTGTTAGATTAGGCACCAAGGTCAACAGGAAATGAGGAGTGCAGAGAGAGGATCAGCAGAGAGAGAAAACAGTGAGAGAGAGAGAGAGAGATTGCTGAAAGAGATAAGCAGTGGTAGCAGAGTAAAGTTCAAGTGTCATAGAGAAACAGAGAGAGCATACAGATAACAAAATGAGCACCGCCGTTGAACTCGAGTGTCGATGGCATGTAAGAGGGTGCACATACCCATGTGATGCAGACATTAGTGTGCATACTGCACTACAAAACCCTGGGTCAATGCACAATCAGAGGGAGTAGTTTTCATTTTATGAATCTGAGGACTTTTCTGCGATAAACAGATAAGAGCCAAAGATCAAAGCAGTTAAGTCAATACTCAATCAATCAGCCTAAGGCCTGTTGTTCAGAAACAGATGGTGTTTTCTCTGCAGCTTCATCTGGAAACAAACAAAAACATGCACCAGTGGAAGCAAACAGGCAGAGCATTCATAGCTCTTGCACAGGCAGTGAGGGTGTGGTGTGGTTCGAGTTGTCTCAATCTGGAAAGAGGATTTCACGCTGCATGTTATGGCACGATCGAGGATCTTCTTTTGAGGTGAATCAGGAACATCTATCACCAAAGTAAAGCCCACAGACACTGTGGCCGTGTGCGACCTGACAACACAGACTCAGCTTCATCTGCATGTATTGTGTTAGGGTCAGCAGGAAGGTGCAATGACATTTAGATAAACAGGCGTACAGATCATTTCTCCACCATTTTCGTTTCTGTTTGACACATATCTACGTTAACAGAGAAATTAAGCTGTCTGACAATAACCTAACTAAAGGCGAATGTTGCTCTCACTTCTTTTCCCCTCCAAAACTACCCAATTTAAAGGGTAAAATTACCCTAATACTAATTCTAATTTATCAAGGATGCCTGAATGGGACGTGATGAACCAGTGTATGACACAATAAACATTCTTCAACCCAAAA
The DNA here is from genome assembly GCA_036023655.1 of Nannoperca australis. Classification (NCBI taxonomy): domain Eukaryota; kingdom Metazoa; phylum Chordata; class Actinopteri; order Centrarchiformes; family Percichthyidae; genus Nannoperca; species Nannoperca australis. The sequence continues at coordinate 37,024 of JAVQJD010094581.1, read as the reverse complement.
AATATATATAAATAAACAGATGTTGGCAAAATCCGCATACATTTATATGAATCTAGAAAATGAATTATGAAATTGGTTATAGTGTAACAACAACAACAAAACAGAAACGCTATATCATTGCTACAAATCGTGTTTCTATCAGTTTTCTTAATTCACATCTGATATTTTATGGTAGATTTTTGTTCAATTATAACACATTTTAGGAGAAAATATAGATAAAAAGATTTTATCAGTTCTGCGGTCTTCCTCTCAGGCTGCATACAAAAAACCTCCACCAATTAGATAAGGAAACCTGTGTGTAGCCCGATAGGCCAAACCCAGGGGAAAGAAATCTGGAAAGCATGTCTTACACTACTGCTTGCTGCTCGTTAAACTCGTTAATTGCTGTGAGCATGCGGTAATGAGGCGACTTATACGACCCTATCAACATGCTGTCAACTGAAAATAGTAAGAACAGATTTTAAATGATGCTTTAAATGCAAGCGTCACAAACCTCCATTATATTAGGATGACCGCAAGAATATCAACACCTGGGCTAATAAAACCAAAATGATCTACGTAGATACTTTGAGTAAGTGAGAAAATGTGTTTATTTATCCTTTTGTAATTTGGATGAACTGACCATTCAAGAGTTACACCCTTGTTATGTGCTCAGAAAACACTTACTCTGCATTGGGGAGAAGAAGACCTCAGACATGGGGGCAGCCTTGGTCCACTTGTACTGAGGGACGGGTTTACCATGACTGGACTGACAGCTCAGAGTCACGTTGCCCTTCACCACTGGGTTCCCTGCCATGCTGCATACTGGGGGAGACGGAGGGACTGCAGAGCCAGACAGCCAGACAGAAAGAGCGGTGCCGAGTTAACACATAAGATAAGGATATAGGATCAGCGACCTTATATTGAACTTGAACTTAAGGCTTTAATCCACTGCAAACACATTGGAGATTTCTCGGGGCAGTGGCCATATTGAATTCAAATACCAAAATGTTTTAACCGCCCCTGTTTCCATCTGTTGCTGGAGGGTGACATAATGACCTCAGAGCCCAGCGAATCCCTAAACAGCAGATGAGATTTATTTGGGCTTTTGTGCTTGCTCACATAAAAATATGATTTTTAACAGACTGGTCAGATCCAAAATCCTTCAAAATATGTTCAGCATTGCCTGGGTTTTCAGATTCAAGGAAACGTGTGAGCTGTCGTGCAGACAGTTCCGATTAAATCTAACCTTTGAAATTCCTGCGACGCTATGGTCCATTACCTTTGACATTAAGGAGCACGTCTCCAGATATGCCAGGACTTTCACGGATGATGACATTGCATATGTAGCGTCCGGAGTCTGACTCCTGCGTGTTGTTGATGTAGATTGAGAGGTTGGCTGAGGGCATGGCAGCACTGAAGCCCACTCTTCTGGTGAAGTCGTTCTGGCCGTGCCCGACCTCACCTGAGCTGAAGGTTATCACCTGAACACAGAGAACACATCCATGGAAAGAAGGAAGTTAACACAGCAGCATAGTATCAACACGCTGGTAATTAGTAATACACGTGATTAGACCATAATTTCTGCGTCCTTTTTTTTTTTTAAAATACAACACGTTTGGAAACGATGGTATTACAGAGACTTTTCTTTCCGGTCACTCAAGTTATTTTATTTATTTTTTTGCTGCCATATTAAGAACCATATAACAGAAATCAACGTCCTTCATAAAGATAATCCTAACATGTACAGATGGTGGATGTTGAATTTTAGGCTGATTTTCAGTTTGAGATAAGCTCGTAGGCATCAGACACTCAAACTGTTTAGATTATATTAAATCATCCAAAGGCCCTACACACTCTGACACACACACACACACACACACACACACACACACACACACACACACACACTTTATGTGCAGATATGTACAGTGTGACTAGCAGTTTGTGCTACATATAGGAGGTGCAGTAAGAAGTAGAGATGAAGTGTCATTAGTGGCATCCGTTTGTTAATAATGCCCACCCTCCCTTTTGCTAAGAATTATACATCAGCAGTGGTGTTCACAATAATAATCCTTAGATGGGTTTCTCTGGATATAACAGTCATGCAATGCAAAGAAATGCTGGCAGAAGTTCAGAGTTGAGGTAAGCCGTGGATGTAAAAAGACGTAGCTGGCTCTTTAGTAAGATTAAAAGGTAACTTCAATAGGTTTTCGATGTTTCGTTTTGTCTCCATTAATCCATGTATAGAATGGCAGGAAATGGTGAAATATGCTGATAAAATAAAAATGATATAAAACAGAGAAAAGCAGCCCATCCTCACATTGGAAAAACTGGAACCAGAGAGTTTTGTGCAAGAGTTTTGTTTGCTAGAAAACTTGCTTTGATTGTTGTTGTTTCAGCTCTAATGTGGTTTTGAAGATGTGACAGTTATTATACAGAAGTTGGAGGATCAGCAAACACACTGGACTTCATTTTAATCCCTTTAAAGAGTCCCTCCTTTCTCTACTCCACCCAAGGTTACAGCTGGGTCAAACGGTACTGCAGGTCATTGCAGATTTATGTTGTGACCTTCTCACCTGCTTGGATTCGTTTCCCATATAGAGCCACATGACAGAGTTTTTGGAAATGTCTGAGTTGGGGCTGTACCAGGCTTGTAACACCACCATCTGGCCCTTGACCACCTCCATCTGCCTTCTGGGGATCTCCACCTTGTGGGTGTCACCTGGAACAACATCACAGACCAGCATGGACAGGGTTAATCACAACTGTAATGCAGCAGAGGCACAGCAGTTTTCGAATTGTTATCATGATCTGGGGCATAATTATAATAACTTGAAATACTTTTATGTTATTTCACACTTTAATTTTATGCACACAAATGCTTGTATGTGATATTTATAGTTTGTTTGTTTGTCTTTGATTCTACGTTTCTTTGCAGGCCTGCAACTAATGTTTATTTTAACTATTAAGGAATCGGCTGATTATTTTCGAAATGAATAGTTTGATGTATAAATTGGCATATCCTCACGTCTGAGCAGCGAAAAAACAAGGTGATTGTTTGGCCATTTTGCCTTTTACTTAGACAATCATTTGATTATCAATATAGTTTCTAATTCATCTTCTAAAAGTCAACTAATTCATTCATTAATTGCTTCAGCTCTAGTTCTTTGTTTTTCTTTTCTTGTGCTTTTGTTTAGTGTTATGAGTATGCCTTTTTTTAATGACAGAGTCAAATCAAATCGTGCTAAATCTGATCATAAAAAACAAAAACAAAAAAAGATGTGCCAATGTACAAAACAAAAAGGATTTTTTATCACACAGTAGAAACATCAACAATTGAAAAACAGTAAAAGCTGAAAATCAAAAGAAAAAAAATAGAACCACTGTATTATGTCAACAAGTTGAATTTCATAACTGTGATATCAGCTGATCTGATCTGTTATGCTCCTTGATAATCACTCAACAACCTCAGTCAATCCCAAACATGCTTCGACTTCCCTGTGACATCCTGACCTGCGTGGTGTCGCGTTGGCTTCAGCTACCTGAACTAAGGCAAGTCAAACATGCAAACTGAAGACACGTGCAAAGAAATCTGCCTTCAAATGAGATGAAGGATGTCAACTTTCAGTGAGCTACGACAACCAGTCCTGTTTTCAGCTGTGTCCATGTATTTTACAAATAATCCAGTGGGGCTTTAAATGGCTCATTTAGCTGCAGAAGTGGGAAAATGTTCTCAAACCACAGTGGAACATGTAATCCTTCTATTCATCAGAAACATTTGAAATCACCAAATTGAGAAATACGCAGTTTTCAGCGAACAATAATGATGTGTTGGTCTAATGTACCTGATAGTTCTCTTATGATGACTTTATACAAAGATTTACAATTAAGATTTGCAGTGTTGCTTTTCCAGAACACTATTCTAATCTGCATGTAACATTCAGTTTGCAAAACACAAGTAAAGCTTAACACACAAAGCAAGCACATTTCATTTTCTAAGTGAACCTGAGACAAAAAAAAGAAGGAAGCAAATGCTAATCTTGAGAATCAAAGAAAGATGCGACTTTAGCAAATCTCAAAGCCATGTAGGTGCACGGATTATGAGAAAAAGTACAACCTTGATCATGTCGGGTTTAAGGACTTTGTTGCTCTGGTAGTATATAAAGACAGTCATGCTAACAAATGTCAAGAACGTGCAAAGCAACTGTGAAGAAAAGGCTTAACGTTATTTTCACATGGGAAACATGAAGCAAAAACAAAAAGAAGGATTAAGTGGAAAAGATATTAAAGGCATAAAAAATGAAGACGTCCAACTCACAGGGTGCCCAGTCACCCGAACCAGACAGCTGAACCTGGATCCACTGATCCCAGCAGTCGGTGTCCACTTGTGTCTCCAGTTTAAAGATTGGTTCCAAAACACTCACGCAATGAAAAATGTATTCTTGCCACTGAATCCTTTGACAGCAGAAAAGTGCCCCTCGTATGCAACACAGTTAGATGGAGAAGAATACACGCGCACGCACACACACACACACACTCACACAGACACATACATACAGAGATAGAGATAGAGAAAAGGAGTGTTATGATGTATAGACAGGAAGCTGAAATCTCCACATCTGTTCGGTTGGGCACGCCTTCCTTCTTTTCCAGACAGAGCGTATAGAGGCAGGAGTATTAGCCGATTGGTGGTGGTGGGGCTGGGCTGGGCTGGGCTGGGCTGGGGAAGGGGGGTACAAATGAAGTGTGTATGTGAGTGAGCACAAGAGAAACAGAACTTGTTTTTCACTTATAGTTGTGCTGCCGCGAGTCAGCGCTTTCTTATTCCTCCTGGGACAATGTGACCCCGCCGCTGTGGTGCTCCGGTCCCTTAATTTCTCAATCTCTGAATCTGGTAAATCCTGCAGGCTAATCCCTTAACAATCCTGGGCTCAATCCTCTCACCTCACGTGAGCAGGAGAGCTCAGCAGGATATGGATATGATGTGACACATGGTCACTTCACCCAGCAACGCTGCTGTCACCGCCATCATCGTCATCGCAACAGCATTTACATTCTCGAAATTACAATTAGCAGATTGCTTTGCTTTACATTTAATCATTCGTGTCATGTGAACTCTGCCGAGCCTATTTGTGGATTCCACATGCTATGAGTTTTAAAGACGCACTTGGCACACAATTAGTAAGCTTGACTTGACTAGTTTTAACAAATTATAATTATGATGCTTTAGTCAAAGTTCCCTCTAACAAAACTCAGCCACTCAGATCCAAGACGTGGATGTGATGTTAAGGGTTCCACTGTGGGTAATAAATTCATTTTTCAAGGAGCAATCACAAACTGCAAACAGTATATGAGAATGGTCCTGCTACAGAATAATGACTTCTCCGGCAAATCTACAAGGAAAAGTTGGACAAACTTTGAGATCGCACAGAAACAACACATTCTTGAATTGGTCCGTTGTCGGTCTTCAATTGAAGTTACTTAGAGGTCGATTGAATGTCACGGCAATCCATCTGACAATTGTTGAGATATTTCAGTCTGAACCAAAGGGGTGGGCCGACCGCAGACAGACCGTCATTGTCATTCATAGAACTGCTAGCATGGCGAAAAACCCACAGGCGGGACATCTACCCCCAGCAGAATCTATCAACACATGAAAAGATGTCATCCACTCTTATGTGTATTGTGAGACATAAAAAGCAAAAATCTTCCCGTCTAATCATGAAGCATGTCTTCATATCCAACCTTTGCAGTAAAGCCATCTATCGGACATGTATGCACGAGATGAATCTGTTTATCATCATAACAATTCCTGCAGCCCATCAGCCTGGTTTGGATTCATAATGTACAGCAGCACCAGAGAACAGAGGAAACACGTTTTCCCTCACAAATCCTGTTAGTGCTCCGATTTAATTCCCACCATCTATTGTCTCCAACTAATGAACTGACGTTTATATGTGCTGTAACAATTATGTAACAACGCAGAGAAAAATGTCTTGTTTGTGACGAGGCTGTCTACATGGACGACGTCTGGAATCTCTCTTCTTGGATAACGCTACAGAGTGCTGTGCAGGCGTCGCATGTTGATTAACATACACTGTGTGCCAGAAACACAATCAAAAAGGATCAGGTTTTTCTGTAGATTGATGAGGCTACGCTGCTGCATCATGTCAATGCAACGACGGATGCGGACAGTAATTCTGAATGATACACAGATATTCCATGATGAAGTAGGATAATGCCCTGTCGTCTCCTCACTCCAGACTATTCTTGTGCTTCTTTGAGCAGGTTTATCCTCAGAACTGTGTCATTCAATTGTTTATTAAATGAAGGAAAATCTTCACTAATCCGTGGCTGTCTCCATCTGGTGTGAGTGTGTGTGTGTATGTGTGTGTGTGTGTGTGTGTGTGATAAAGACGGTTCAAGATGTGGATATGGGTATAAAGTCAGCCTAAATCTGTAAAAGCTGCCAATAAAGGGGATGCAGATATGATACTTTGCAGCATCAGTAAACTCTGTCCTAATTACATTTTGCCACAGGCTATCGTTCAGCCCAGGCACACTTTATACCTGATAATTGGATTCTCCTCTTTAGAATAAACAATGTTTTTTTTTTGGTTTGTTTTCCTGCGGGGCATCCTGGCTATGAGATATTGGCGGAGTCTCAGCTGCGACAGCAATTAAGATGGCAGGGAGCGCCAGACTCGCAAACCTGCACAGCGCAATCAAAGAAAAGTGAACCCTGTCATGCGTTTCTGGAGCTGGGGCACAATTAATAAGAGATCAAACGTGAGTTTGTTGTAGTACCGGGAGGTGTACACAGGGGGCAGCACATTCATATGCTAAAACAGATTATCTGATCATAGATCAAACCACAGTGGAAATCATATCACTAACATCTCCGGATATAAGACTTAACGAATGAATAAATTAAGTGTAAACTGTAATGTAAAACTAGTGCTATTTTTATCTAAAAATAAACAGCTTTCAACAAATGTATTACTGAAATACGTGTCATTTGCATGTCTAACACGGCATCCCAACCTAATTGTGCTGTGTGTCGTTGTGATCAAGTGAAGGATAAAAAGTCAGTCCCTCTCTCACAGCCCTCAGGGAGCCATGTAGGCCTGTTTGAAGATAAACTGATCCTCTTTAACCAGCCCCACTCTATCTCTCCGAGTAATCTCTGCCTCCACCCATGTCTTTCTCTCATGCGAGTCCCTCTGGAGCTAAAGCTTTAGCTGAGGCTCAGATTTACTCTCCATTTACACCCCCCGCCCCGATACAACGGGGGTCAGCCTGTCGCCTTAAAAATGAACTGGTAATCTGGAGCAAGTAAAAGAGGCAACAACAGGGTCTTAAGGTCAAAGGTCTTGCCAGCGGGTTAGAACTGAGGGGAGGACTGTACTTTTCTGTTACCAAGCGATGCTGTAATAGTCCTAAACTTTCTGTCCACAACTTTGAAGATACAGAAAATCTAATTTATAATACCTCTTTATACCTTTACACACCAGGCAGTTTTTTTAACATACATCATTTTCAGTCACCTGTCATCACTTGAAATGTGTCCAATTCTGCGACCCGTGATTCTTCACTAATGGATCTGTCTTCACATGCTACGTTTGAGAAAGGCAGAAGCAATGCATACCCAAATTATAATAGAAATAGAGTTTATGGCAACCTCATGCATATATTAATCTGCTAATCATTTTTCAAATTCACAGATAAATAATTTATTCATTAAATAATTTAAAATAGTGGAAAAACACCAGAATTTCCAGAGCCAAAGGTGACTTCATCAAAAAGTTTGGGTGTTTTTTGACCAAAACCTTTGTAAAATGCCAACTCTATAAAACACAGAAAAGCAGCTAATTTGAACATTTGAGGATGCTACATCATTAACTGAAGATGTTGCTGCTTAGTAACACCGCTGATGTGCATGAAGCAGTTCTCATCTACAGCACGTTTTGTCTGTGCTGGGCCGGTATCTGTGTCAGAGTCGTGATAACAAAGTGTTAAAATGACCCAATAAACGCCTGGCCGTGCAAGAACAGACAACATAATAATAAATTATTTAAGCATCAGATTTCTTTTCCTCATTATAATCGTCCGTGAGTCTAGCTGGTTCAGAAATGTGTATGACCTTGAGTTTCGCTTGAGATATAAAAAGTGAAGAACTGATGGCAAATTGTACCAGATTTGTTGATGTCAATTGAGGAGAAACATGAACAAAGATTATGACTGAGCCAAAACAAATTGGGTTATTCCCTGGCTTTTCTGACAGACAGAACAGGGAGGAATGTAGGACAACAAAATAGCCTTGTTGGGATAAAACTGCATATTGGACTGACCCCACAGGCTTCAAACAGATGGTGCTTCAATAATAAATATTTGGGGAAGGCTCCTTTAAATTGGATTACATTAGTGTAATCTCTGCAGCTATTTTAAACCATTTTGAGTGTGCTATCTCATCACAGTAGCTTTAATCCCTCTTAACTTTTGATTGTGTTTAAATTGATTCTCCTCGCACACATGGCTCCAAACTCCCACAACCTCCCCCTGGTTCTCCAAGCAAACTCACTCTCACATGCACAAATCAAATTCATATGTGAAGTTCAGGCACACAAACATATTTACACCCCCCTAAATATGATTATTATTGCTTTTACAGTAGCACCTTGAGGTCACAGCAGATTTACCTGTCCGCCCATGACGGCTTAAATCTAGTAAACTTGTGGAACTAGTTTACTGTACTACTTAGGGGGATGATTTCAGTGCTCACTGACTTATGTACAAGATTCAATTTGAGACTGCAAAATATTTTGGAAGGAAGAAGGAAGAGCTGAAACATTAGTATCTAGGTTGGTAATGAGTACTTCTTATCTTGAAGGGCTTAAATAAGCTGTTCATAATTGTCTAAAATGACACAAAAGCATCCACAAAAGCCAAATCATCAGCAATAAAATGATGCTAGCCTATTTCAACCGCCACCAGTATGACCAATCAAAACAGATTATTCCTCCTGTTCATGCAGGCTATTAAAGGGAAACTCCACTGGCCCCATTTCTCATAAATGTTGGGGTTGAAACGACTAATACTTACCAATCATTCTGGAATTGGTCCGTAAGATCTGTTTTGTTTAACCAGATAGAAAGTCTCGCTCGGAAATCTCGCGAGAGGTTCAGTTGTTGCAGGAAGACGGAAGCATCTTACTCTTTAACTGTCTGTCTCTGTAGGGATCCTTTCCATAATCTTGTCAGATACTTCGAATAACAACCTGACCATGTCTGTGGCAAAAACAAGCACTTTTAGTGGACGTACTTTTACCTTTTTGCCCCAAAGAATTATGTTGCAGCCATTGCAGCCCGTTCGCAGATGCCCATCTACTGGTAAAAACTAGTTCTTTCAACCCCAAAAAGGGCACACGTTTAAAAATACTGGAGTTTCTCTTTAAGAGATCTATTCCTCATGAGCTTCTAATGTAAGTGATGCGGCACAAAATCCAATGTCCTCATTTTGTGCAAAAATGTATTCCAAAGTTCATCTGAGGTCAATACAAAGCTGGAGACAGATCAAGGGAGTATCTTCAAAAGTTGCAGGGTTTTTAGTACAAAAAGGGATCTCTTAATGGGATGTATGAACCACCTCTCATATACAAGTGGTCATATGATCCATTGTTAGTATATAAATACTGATTATAGCCACTTAAAAAGGACAGCCGGGCCACTTGTTGCACGTGTCTTGCATGAAGGTTAGACTGATGTAGACTCCTGCATTAATATAACATAAAGGAACAAATCCACCTCAGACAGTATTATTAGACTGATTATTCCCTCACTGTCTCAAGACGCTGCATCCACATTGTTAGCCACCTCATTGTCTCAAAAGTGGAAGGATGAGGCTCGGGCGACACATAAAGAGTTGAGACAAAGCGTTGCATGATACATCTCTGTAATTTCTCACTGCTGAAACAATTTATAACCTTAATTTTCTGCAACTGCATAATCACAACCTGATAATCAGTGCATGATTGTTCCCATCCTTAAAATACAGCGGCGACCACACATTTATTTACTGCAATATTGTGACGTGTGAGCCCACAACAGTTCAACAATTTTAACCTTTTCACACGCTTGCCGTTAGTCCTCCCACTGTCCTTACTATGTTTACTTACACGCATGATCATGCAGTTAAAGCGACAGGGGCACACGTGCTTGTGTTTATGCTGAATGCCTTACATGTCTTCTCTCGGCGATGACATCCAACACGTTTAACCACGATGCCCTCGGAGCTAAACAAAACACAAGACAGACAAAAAGGGAACGGTAGAAGCAGGTTTCTACAGAAAGCGAGGGGAGGAGGGAGCAGTGGGCTGAGGCTTTGATCACATGCAAATACCACACACACAGGGGATATAGATGTTTATGTGGGAAAACAAAGGCTTTTATTGTGGACCAACTTGTGTGAATTACATAAGTTGGTGGAAAGGTTCACATATGTACACGTGCGTGGGTGTTATTTTAAATGCTATAGAAAAAACAGGTGCAGCCTGACAGCGAAATGACTGAACAACAAGTTGTGGATGTCTTCTTGAGGTCGTGTTGTGTTGGTCAGTCTGACTAGGACTAGTGGATGCCAGTGGCCTTTTCATCCCAGCTGTCCATCACAAGTCCCACAGTGCCCTTTCAGCTAACTCATGGGTCCTAGTGGCAGGGAATGAAAGGCAAACTGAGAGCTAATATGGGTCTGCAACCACAACAGAGCCCATAACCACCCTGCCACCCCTCACACCGTCTCGGGTCTTTGAAGAAGATATTTATAAACCATTAGTGTGGCAGCGAGGCGAGAGTTGGCTGTTTTATCTCCCAGATCTGTCATGTGTTACCAATGCACGAGGCGAGCTGTGCTGACAGAGTGAGAGTGAGGGCTGATAGGGCCGCTGCAGCACAAGTCCAGGGTCGAACACGGTGGCTGAGGCCACATCACTGCCTGTGGGACACAGGGAGGGCTTAATGCAGTGAGACTGTAATTAAGAAGTTGAGTGATCTGATTTCAGATTTCCACCGAGCTCTCATCAGAGAGGAATTACAGGATGAGGCTTATAATCTGTATACAACATCAGATACTCAAACACTCCCCAAGTTCATCATGGGAGAGGTGGAGGGGACGAGTAGTTCGGATGCAAAATCTGGAGAGTGAGACAGTTCTCTCTCTTATGTGTTTATAAGTGTGTGTTTATTGTCTGTTTTTAAAAGGAATAGAACATTTGGGAAACTTGGAAGCTTGATACCACTCTCTTATCTGTCCGTTAAGTATAAATACATAGCCAGCAGTCAGTTAGCCTAGTGTAGCATAAAGGTTAAAAATGGAGACAGTGTTTCTAAATAAGCTCAGAACTAATTTGGCATTTCTGTACGGCAATTTCTTGATACTTATCAGCTGAGATATAGGCTACTGTACACCAATACCAATTTATCAGTACATCAGCCTGTCTAATTTATCAGTCTAGCTCTAGTCCCAAGTGTCGTTTTTACACTTCAGTACTTGTACAGTTTAAACAAACAAGATATAAAATGATGATTCTTGGGTTTTAGAGGTGCCTGCAGGGAGATTTTGTTACCTTTGGACGGAGCCAGGCTAGCTGTTTCTCCGTTTCCAGTTTTTATGCTCAGCTAAGCTAATCAGGGTCTAGCTGTAGCTTCATATTTACCGTACAGTTATGAGTGGTGTTGATCTTCTCATCTAACTCTCCCCCAGAAAGCAAATAAGTGTATTTCCAAAACTGTCAAACTTTTGCTTTAAGGCTCAGAAGGCCGTGCCATTAGCAGGAAAAGAGAAGCTCTAAATTAAACTTTCAACACTCTGAGGTCCATGTGCCCATCAAAGGACTGAGAGCATCAGTCAGTGCCACTTCCCACAGCTGCAGATACTCCCAAAGCCCAGGTATAGATTTTATAAAGTGAAATCCAATCCAACTGACTTTGAGGTTACTGATCAATATGATTCAGCAGGGTTTTTTTTATGGATTGAGCCATTTGGTTGGTGGGAAAAAAAACAAACACATTAAAACCAAACCTACAAGTGCTATTTTACTGCTTTCAGAAAATGTACCCAAAACTTTTAAAACTTAAACCTAATTTTGTGACAAAAAACTAAATTCAAAATAGTAAATATTAAAAACCTGCAGAGTAGGGGGCTAATTCTCTCAGACAGAACCATTGTTAATATACAAATGTTGATTATTGCAGCCATAACTGTAAAGATTGTAAATAAAGCTGACACAGTACTTTTGATGCTGAATTTATGCCAACATAAAATGACCTTTGCTTACCTATATTGTAACTCTGTACTTGCTTTATTCAGAATAATTTCCAAACTCCAAACTGTTTTCATAAAGAAAATTAATTAACCTGAAAACAAATGGCTGCAAAATGACCACATGGCTGCAAAAAAACTTTGGCTTTCTAATTTGCTTAAATTCAAAAATATTTATTCAAAAGTCTTATAAAACATAATCCAATTCTGTTATACCAAAGTTAAATATTCTGTTTTCAATTTAAACTCTGAAAATATACCTTTATAATAAAAGTGCTTTTGGAGTACACTTCTACAGTGAGGTACATGTTCACCACACCCTACATCTCAACCTCTATCTTTACCTTAAGCACAGAAATGAGGTGATTAATAATTTACATCACCTGGTGCAGAAGCCCTTATATAGATTAAATCAATATTTAAATTCTAATTATAGGACGTCATTTGAACATGTATTTAGGTCTTGATAGAAATAGAGAAGTGAAATAGAAAGCCTTTTGCATATATGACAACAGTTTTGTAAAACATACTACCTTTGTAAAGTTAGAAATGCTTTTCATTGGTCTTGATGAAAGTCACTTGGGGATGAAATCATCAAAGAGGCCGAGATGCTGGAGAGTCAGGGCTCAGATGGTCAGCAGAGCCCTGCTGGCCTTCATCTCCACTGTACATTATATCCAATATGTCTGATACACGCAGGGAAACCCAAGTGACCCTCTCATCCGTCCACCTGAATGTCTAAAAACAGAGCAGCTGAGGGGCCCGAACAAAAGGTGAGAGTGGCAGCTTAGAGTCTACAGAGACCAGAGGAAATGACTCTTCATGTCTCCCACTTGAGCCCAGTTCATTCACTGCTGCTCTGCTCTCCATTTTCCTGTGAGGACACGTTAAAAGATTAAGTACACCCAAATCTCAAGTCCAGTTTAAGTGATAGAGCGATGAGGTCGAAAACTTATATCAGAAAATGATACATGATGTATTGCTTTAGAAAGTTACAGTGTTAATCATTTTATCTTTTGTTGGACGATTGTGAGATAAAAGTACAGTATTCACATTACGAAGGAAGCCATGATATGATGATAGGGCCCAGGTTTAAAAATACCAGAGTTTCTCTTTAATGATATGTGACCATGGAGATAATTTTGGGTTTAACTTGTTGACGTTTCCATCCACAGACCTCCCTGTGAGGATGTTTTTTTTAAATATATTTTATTCCCTGATGACAATGGGGCCTGTGGATTAACCAGAGCAACTTTCATCACATTTTAAATCTTCTAGGAATGATTTCGGGTGAACTGACCCTTTAACCGTTACTTTACCTTTGTCCCTGTTTCACTCAAGCGACTGCACATGATGCAGCTCACCTACTTCAGCGAAACACAAATTGTGCACGCACAAACTGTAGCTAAAACTGCAACTGCGTAGTTTTGCAATGAAATAAGTGACATGAAAATAAATTTTCTAACCAGGTAAGCTGTTTCTTTCTAAAATGATTAATCTTTAGACTGATTTGGCAGCTGAGGACATCATAAGATGCCATAAGAGCAACTGTTTATACAGTAGGACCTAAAACATTTTTTGTTAATGTGGGTATTAAAAATGTATTTATCTGCTTTCCTGTTAATATCCTGTTAATCAAAACCACAAGACCTGCTGCTGTCAAGTCTGTGGATTTATTCAACTGAAAACGTTGCATTTGTATAAAGAGAGTTGTTTGGTCCATCAGCTGCGCAGATTCAAGCAGCAGTTATTGCTGTACAGCGCAGCAGTATTCATGTGTGACATTTTACCGCTGAGTGAAGTCGTCCGTTTGGCTCGCTCGCAAATCACAGGCATGATTAATGTGGCGCGGTGATTTGTACAGGTAATTTCGCTCATGCTTTACTTCCCTACCGTGCATTACCCGTGATAATGTGACACTTTATTGATCCCTGGAAGGAAATTTTCTTTTCGCAGCAAGGTCTAAGTGCAGGGTCAGTTAACAGGACAGGAGCCCCGAAGCTGGTAAAGATTCAGTGTCGTGTTGAAGGATGGCAGCCGACATAGGGGAGCTTAAACTCGTGGCCTGTGGTTGAAGGACGGTCACCAAACTCAATATGCTGCCATAAGCTGCCTGATGTCTGTTGTTTCGGTTTCTGCATATTTTCAGTAAGAGCACACGGACATTCTGAAAGCAGGATTCATGCATAGGTCATATATTTACATTAAAAGTCAAATTCAAAATGATTTACATACTTGTGGCCGTCACTTGTCTCAGTTACGATTACATTTTATTTATTGACTTTACTGCAGCATCAGTTAAATGTCAGTAAACGTACAGTAAAAAGAGTTTGTTAGGTGTAGTTAAAGTGCATTAATAAAATGTCCAACAGGACAAAAAGCAGTCAAATAATCTCAAGTTGTAAAACAAATTCTTACTGCAATACTTAAGCAAAGGGACACATCAAATAACTGTCTAATGTGTCCACTGTTAATGTTTTAGATTCTGTTCCTGCTTTACTTTTAACCCACTGTACTTGCCATAGAGTAGATGGAGGTATTAACATTATAGAAGTATTACAAAGTGCATTTCGTGCACGATCACTTCAAAATAAGTGCTTTAGATCAGATGTTCCCAAACCAAACATGTGCATATTATTTCACACAAGTTAAAACAAACCTCTCCTGAAGAAACTCTTAAATTCCCTCTAACTCTGTTTTAACCATGTTGGCTAGCTATCTGCGACAGTAACAGGAACACAGCAGAAACAATCGAGAGGTCAAGAGGGTGAAAATTCACTTCTTTACTTTAGTGATGCGGCACGGACTGATTAGATTGAAGCAGGTATCTAGGCAGTTACCACACAAATAAAAATAAAATAAAATCATATAATTCTGCTTTTATTGTTGAATGTAGAGCCAAAGAGAGTCCTACTCACCTTGGGCTTTTGTGATTGTTATGCAGCATTTTTGCTCCAATTTCTTTTTTTTTAATCGTTCATTTAAGCTGAAGTTTCCCAGTGGCAAATATCTGGACCCACATGGGCTTTAGATAACAGCTATACTGGGAGGTTTTAGTTTACAACCTGTGTGACCATCTCACAGCTCATGTTTCCTGTCGAACTCAAATGTTGCATCAAAACCGATGGGAATTATGTCCAAAACTAGAATAAATGGGACCAAAGATTGTAAAGAATTGAAAATTTTTTTTGATTAGAGGTGAATAGGCGAGCGATGGATTGAGTGATTAAGTTAAAAAAAAACTTGCAAAAGCAGCTTTTTTTAAAAAAAATTTAACAACCACTGACAGATTCCCAATAAATAACAAATAGACTCATAAACACATGAAAGTGTTACAACGTGATGGGGCATATATTTTTGCTACTGAACCTAAACTCTTTCACACTTTTTATTTAAAAGGCAATTCAATAAAATGGTGGCCAATATGAACATGTACTCACAGCGAGAGAGAAGAAGAGATGGTACAAAACAAAGACTACTTGCGTTCTCCGCAATTAAGCGCAGCAGTAATTTGAGAAGAGGTGAAAGGATTGTAATCACAATGGATTATATCAAAGTGTAAAAAGGATTCGATGGCTCCCCACACCCTGACATGATAGATTAAGCGAGAGGCTTTTAAGGCCTTTCGAGTGTCTGCTGCTTGTGAATGCATTATAAACTGTGCTCCCTTCAGTGTTGGGATTAAATGGAGAACAGTTGTTCCCCTGAGACTGACCGTGTGGTGGCTCTGTGTAATGGTCAAAGACATTCAAAAGAGATTTATTTGTGTAATCCTCTTGAGCTACTTTACTTTTCTCTACAATACATTTACAGATAAAAAGCTGGTGTCTTAATGACGACAGACTGCCAAGTGGCGCTGAGTCTGAGGTGGAAGCCCACAAAGAAACAAGTGTATTCCTCGACCTGGTTAGCAGTAATCTAAAGTATCCTACCTATCCTACCAGAAATTGCATTTGAAATAAAGCTGGGTATCAAACCTAAACATATTTTTGGTATTCACGTTCTGAAAACTAGTCAAGTACTGATTTCGAGATGCAACTAATTATTATTTTCATCAATTAGTCTACTGACTATTTTCTCAATTCATTATTTGATCTATAAAATGTCAGAAAATAGTGAACAATGGCCTGGGTCATGTTTTCAAATTGGTGTTGTTGTCTGACCAACAGGCATATAATAAGAATAATTATTTATATAGCACAATTTCATACAGGGAATGTAGATCAGAGTGCTGTACAATAGACGTGAAGAAAGAAGAGAATCAATAAAAACAGGCTAATTGAAACAAGTGCAAATACTGCACAATAAACCCAAGCAATCAAAGGAATGACAAAGAAATGAGGCAGCTAATAGCAAGAATAGGTACGCTAAGATAAATATAATATGTGAAAGACATAAATAAAACGGTAGTTAAAGGCAATGCTGAATAAATATGTTTTCAATATATTGGTAAAATATATTGCTTAAATCTCTGGATCTGCGAGGACAGTTGGCAGTAAAGGGGTTAAGCCTTTAATTCTGCCACAGTTCAACAGAGCATTGATTAGTATGGATGGATGAGGCCACTGATGGAGGCCAAAGTTGTGTTTGTTGCAAAGGACGCAATAATGGGTGGGGAAATAAACAGAGTGTTTGCATGCACATAAAATAAAACATTTCATTTTGTTCTTGTGCATTGTTCGGTGTTACGTGTGCTGTGAGGGGTTTCTGAGGCTAAATGTCAGTACTCTTGTCTGTTGTCTCTTGGCTGCTCTGGCAATTAAAGCCAGGCACGCTATGATTTTATAGACACATTTGTGCAGTGACTGAAGGAAGCCCGTTGCCCTTTAACCTCAGCAGCCTCACACCCACTCTCAGCTCGAAGGCCCCTTTCCACAGTCACTATCTATCTATCTGCAGCAGCAGCTTTACACATAAACGATCACTGTTTCTTCGGCCAGGTCGCTAAGCTTCCTCTCTACGCTCTAATCTTATTATCAGCCCAAGCTGGCTTTAGCAGGGAAGGAGATGGGATAGAAAAAAGTCGTACACGAGACGACATCATAACATGAGCACTGTCCTTTGACTCAGGAGACAATCGCCTTATAGTAGAGACAAACCTGGTAGTGAGCATGGCGAGTCTGCGCGTTCTGAGGTAGTGAGGGTGCCGTAGATGGATAATCTCTCTTTCTTCGAAAGGAGAAATAAAAATCTGAGGTAAACTGAGTAGATAGCTCATCTTTCTACATCTCCCAGCAATAAAACACACACAGTGGCTGAAACAACCATTCTTCCCACACAGTAATGGACACAACAAACGCTGCTGTGTCCATTATGGTGTGAGCTGTAAAGCAGCTTCCAGTGTTCATGAAAACACTGACCTGGGGAAAATGTCCTAACTAACCTTTGTTTTAAAGAAAACAAACATCTAGGAAGAGAAGCGAGCTCCTGAGGGCACAAACATTTGTCCATGCCTTCAGATAAACCAATTACGTTTAAGTGTCGACAAACTGCTGCTGTTCCCTCACCCCACCCAACTCTCTCAAAATAAATATAAACACACCCGTAAATGGGCGCAAGTATTTGCTTATACCCCCAAAATTACAAATAATCGCTTGCTCCTCTTCAGACAGTCCTTTTTGAATTAACTGCATCATATGTTTCTCACTGAGAATGAACATTACTTGGAGAAACAGTTAACCTGATTGGCTGGGATTATTTTGTCCCACTACAGTATATTGATCTCTAAAAGTGGAGATTTTTACCTCTTTGACACTTGAGTAAGAAAATGAGTTTAAACAACTGGGTTAAAAGAGTCATAGAAGTCTAATTATTTATTAAACTTTTAATTTGTCTTTTGTACTATCTGAACACACATTGTGGCACTTCAGAAGAGGATGTCCACTGTGTTCCAACAAATAAAATAAGTGTTCACGTGGGTGTGACATGACAAGCTGGACAGTATGTGTTATGTGCGTTAGTGCATTTGTGATGAAATATATCTGCTTTCCACAAGCTGGTTCTCAGCACGACTTAAGGCATTGCACTGTTCACATAAACTAAGCCAAACGAGATATACCCTAACTCTAAACACAAGCTTTTAATACTCATACTGTAGGTTTGCAAAGCATAAATGAAAATATGTTTGTTATATCAGGTAAAATAATAAAATAATGACACAACTTCTGAACAGGGTTTTTGCATTTGTCTGGGCAGACTCTACCATTAAAATAAAAAACTTTACTTTTACATGCAGACTTTCCAATTGAGTTCTGTGATTTAAAAATAGATATGCGTTTCTGGTATTGCAGGGAAGAGCTGTGCTTTAATATCGTAGCTCAATAATTTCTGTGATAGCAGCAGTTACACTAATTTCCTAATTTCAGATCAGTGGGGACGTACGAGTGAGATGATTAGAAGACCTAAATGCACGACAGTCATCTCCACCACAGGATTTTACTGAAAACTCCAGCAGGATCTCTGCCCATACTTTGTTCTTCTTTTGGGCAATTAGTCAGCTTCACTGTGAAGAACAGATAAATAATGAAATGCTACAAAACCAGGAAATGTTTTAGTCTGAACCACTGATTAATGACAAACTGCATGTGACTTGCTAGAATATGAAAATGGAGCACTGCTGATTTTAAAGGGCATAAAGAGCTATTCTTTGCTTTAACAATGAATAATAATATATCTCTGTAATAAGGTAATTTGAAGCACCTGACAATAAAGTTTTATTCTTTCAAACTCTTTAAAGCGTCTGTTAATCTCTGCTTTGTTGTCGGTCAGTATTGTGACTCTATAAATTGTAAACAATGTTTTTCATTTTTATCTTTTCTCGTCTGCAGGCATATTTTTTAATTAACTGCAAAAACGACAATTACTGTAGTCATCTGTATTAACACAACAATATTTAGGATTATATTTATCACTGACAAAGTGTACAAAAACCAAAGCTCTATAAACTAAATACAAAGAGAGAGAAAACATTCAACTTAATCATATTTAACAAAACATCACTTTTACTTTAAATGCATTATGTTTGCAGGTACTTTTGCGGTAGAGATTTTATCGTGGAACAGCTGATAGCTCTCAGCAAAAATCAAGAGGAACATGTTTGGAATTTAACTTGGGAAACCTAATCAGTACACCTCCTGGCCCACTGCACTGGCATTGGTTCCTGTTGGTTTGGCTCTGCCACTGTGGGAAGTCAGTGTTAAGAGAACTCAACAAGCAATACGATTTTCGCTGCAAACCTAAATCAGTCTTCTTTAAAACCAGACATCCCCAATAAATAAATGACAATACCCTCACATGTTCTGTGGTGCACGTTTAGACGACTGGAAACTTTCTAGATAATAGTCTGCTGGTGTAAAGACTTGATGATTCACTTGATGAATGTCTTTGTTTTAAGACTAGACAACATACAGTTGTCTGTACTCTACACTGTGGCCACTGTATATAGCAAGGTGCCATTTTCAGAGCTGAATACGTTATCACATGTCTCACCAGGTTCAGAATAAATTCTATATTTTAGTGGCAGACTTGATACCAGAGAAAGTTTATGACTTCACCTTCCCATCTGAAATGGAGCATATTTGATGTCTGAGCTTTGCCGGTAAAGGTGCCATGGTTACTGTGCTTATCAGGTCTGAGCAGGTTTCTTAGAAGCAGCTGTGTTCGCCAGATCAATTTAGAGGGCCAACCAACCTCTGGGCTGGAAATAGAAATGAGCAAATTCCCCACCTGAAAATAAGAAGGTAAGACTCGCTGTATAGATCTTAATATATGTAACTTAATGCATGACTGCCTGCTGCCACTCTGCTCACGGAGATACAAGAGAGTGCCTCACAAAGCCGTTCATCTTCTTGGCTACAAGTAGGGCTAATTTAATTTCAGGATTGCTAAATATGATGTTTTTAAAAAAAAGCTATGTTTCAGCACTCACATATAAAATCATTGCAAAAATGATGATTCAAACAGCTTTGTCACCCAGTTACTGTGCAAGCAAGTTGTCTGTTAGTACAGTTTTGAACGACTGAGTCAAACGTTTTAAAGTGGAGTTAAAATGTCTGTTATGTCTGTTAAGTGTTATTGGGAAAAATTACATAAAATTAACAGCTGACTTATGAAGAAGGGCATTTTTAAATAAAAATGTCTATTATGCAACAAAATGAAATCCTATAAAACTTTAAGAACTGAGTATGAAATATAGAAAATTTTGTTTTATTTATATTTATTTCAAAATTATATTTATTATAATATTCAACGTTGTGGCGCTTCATAGTGCTGTATCGCAGCATAATTTGTTGCCACATGTGCAAACAAGACACATTTGTTGAAGCACCTCAATGTCAAACATCTTTATTTTATGATATATTATAATAGTGCTTAATGTATTATGTGAGGATAATGGTTCTAAATATGACAACACATTTATTTACAGACATGGAAGTGTAACTATTTGTACTGGCTG
Source organism: Nannoperca australis (assembly GCA_036023655.1). Lineage (NCBI taxonomy): Eukaryota > Metazoa > Chordata > Actinopteri > Centrarchiformes > Percichthyidae > Nannoperca > Nannoperca australis. The sequence continues at coordinate 16,272 of JAVQJD010094581.1, read as the reverse complement.
CATATTTGATGTGCCTGAGTTTGAATAAATCTGGGTAAGCCGTGATAAAATAAAACAAAATCCACAGTCAAACTCATCAAACAAGAACAGCTCTCTCAAACAGGAAGTAGGACAAGTGCTGCACACATCTTTGTAAATGCACTGAAACCCAAACCATCAACAATTGAAAAACAGCAGATTACTGACGAGGAAATTAATACCACGGTCAAGAGAAAGAAGTCATTGAAATGGCTTCTCTGGATGAGAGTGAAACGAACAAAAAATGTTTTTCACATAAAATGCGTTCTTCCTACCCTGTAGATACTAATTCTATTCAAATAGCTTGCTTAATGACATACGCATCTTGGGGGAATCAGACAATGAACATAAATGGAAGAAAAGCCCAGGGAAAGTAATATTTCAGTGTCAGTGACAACATGAGTAACAGTTGCAGGATAAATAACTGACTATATTTGACTGAATTTCCACATTATCTGTAAACTGTAGAAACTCCATGAAGAAAAACACTGTTTGATGCAAAATGCAAATCCATTTTTTATTTGATCTAAATGCCTCTCGCTTGAACTCTTGCGCAGCAGCCTCTGTGTGAATTGTGTGTTTTGATCATATTTGCTGTGTGAAAATGTTGACACCAGAAACGATGAGTAATATAGTTATTCTCCAACTGAGATACATTTCTCCTGAATTTTTTGGCATACCAAGTAAAAAATTACAAATGTTGTCCCGTAATATGGCTCTGACCTGGACAGGATTACAGTCCTTGCAGAAAAGCTAACAGTAATGGTGATGCTGAGGAGAAATGTCTCTTATCAAACCTCCCTGGCCATACTAATGACATCTGGGGAGGCTTAGAGACAGGAGTGTCACGTCAAGTGATGGTAAGGTCATTACTCTGCCCGACTTGAGTTCTCAATCCAAAGAACCAATTATTCCCGGGTTTGACAGATCACCGAGATTATAAAATACAGGTTTTTAGTTGTTGCAGTTTTGTATTCTGCTTGGTGGGTTGCTTTTATTTTGAGCATCAACACCCTAAGGTTTTCATTTTAATGACAATTGCCACACCACCAGAGGGACCGAATCGAGTGAAGATTTGATCCACAAACTAAATTGATGTTACAGCTACAATAAACACTGGGCTGGAAAACAAAGTGAGGGGATTTATGGAAACGACAAAGGCCATTGCTGAAGGATGTGGTGTAACATGCATGGTGAGCGGAGGAAAATCACAGGAAATCGCAATCTTAATATTACAATCTGCCGTTAAATGTGTTAAAAACTAGGTGCATTTTGATTTACCATACATTATTTGCTTTAAAATGTGAAATAAGAAAGGGCTCTTCATCCAGAGTTATTCTCTAATGTGGTTCTATAAGAGTCTACCTGCAAAGAACTAATCAGTGCCCAGAAAAAACACAGGAGGACGAATCAAGATCCACCTCTTAGCATGTCATCTCACTGCTCTGTTACTGGGATTAAAGCAGGAAGGAAAATCATGAAATGTTCAATTTGAAGTTCTGAAACTTCAAAATGTGTGATTTTATTGGAAACATTATGAGTGCATCTTGTTTGAACCGTTAGCAACCATAGTCATCCAATAGCTGTCTGGATATTTCACTCTGAACCACAAATGTCAACCTAATGGTGTCACCAGAGTTATTAGGAACTATCTTCTGGGCACCACGGATGTCTGTACGAAGTTTCATAGCAATCCATCCAATAGTTGTTGAGATATTTCAGTCTGAACAAAAGCACTGGACCAACCAACACTGCCCTCCATAGCGCCGCTAGCATGGATAAACATGTGAGGGGATTTTGATATTATATATTTAGAGAGCCTTTAGGATGCCTTTTATTGTGACCAATAAAAGAGAACTATGCGGTTTGCTATATAAAATGTACAAACCTCAAAATCGCTCATAGATATAGACACACACAACCTTATAATTCCAAGGTCACGAAATATAAATGGCGGCTTATATTAAAAGAAAATAAAAGGGCAAGCTTTCCTTGAAACTTGTATTACACGAGAGGGAGTAACATTACAGAGGCACACAGCATCATACACTTTTAATCTGTAAGGAGGAGTAACTTGCCTGTGCGGGTGAGTTGCGTCGCCACCGCAGGATTGACCTGAGGGACCTTCTTTAGCTTCACACAACCGCGCCCGTTAGCCTATAAAGCCAGGTTACACCTCAAACCAGATGACAGCATTAATCTGGCCACAACAACCCTCCCCCTCCATCTGGCGAGCAACAGGAGAAAGCAGGAGGGATCCCTCTCCCTCCTCAATGAATACTTATTACTCTTATCCTAACGCACCAATTCTGTCCATAAGCACATAAATGAAAATTGCCAGTTTCACAAAGCTATCATCTACCATTTTAAAACTAACCTATGACCAACGTAGCACGGCAGAAAACCCATCCAATAATATGACACCTCAGAAGAAGAAAAAAATCCCATCATCTATTGCTTTACAAACAGGACTGTAATCTTATAGCGTCTTAGTGCAAAACTCATCCGCTGCCACCAGACATCCCGGTTCCTTCCCTGCACTACAAAGTCAAAAGAATAAAAGGGTTTTTTTCCCTTTACAGATCACAAATTTTACCCGTACAAATCAATCTTCCTCAACCTCCTTTCTCTAAAAGCAAACATGTTGATGAAACACTGGTATTGTTTCTGTCTTAGTGTTACAGCCTCTTGCAATTACAGCTGTGACACTGCTTTTCAGTTAGAAGATCCGAGTAATTGTGATGAATTGCAAAAACTGTCTGAAATTGAATTTTAGCATGCTAACATTGCTACCCAGAGCCACGAACACCAGCATTAATAGGAATGTCTCTGTCTCAAACCTCAAGATGAATGCTGCTTGCACGCTAATCAAATGTTGCTGGAGATGACAGTTAGTGGCCTTGTGTTGTGTTTGTGTGTGTGTTTGTTTGTGTGCCTGATCTCTGAAGTTCCTACACTGGTTTCTACCCAGAGCAAAGGTCTCATTTAAAGAGGGAATGTACCTCATTAGTGTGTGCCATTTTCCCAGGGTGCACCTGGTCTAAATCATCACGACCCTCGCCTACGCCTGGGGTGTAAATGACACACACTGCAGCGCAACTCATTTGGATGCTTTTTTCCCTCAGAAGAACTTCTATGATTCGGATGGTGTGAAGGTACTTTAGCCGAGGTAAGACTAAAGAGCGGAATGACGCTCTAATTGGCAGAGTGGGGAGACTGGAAAGTGTCCAGATAGTTCTCGTCTCGCTGGTGGACAAACCAGACCGGTCACCAGTGGCCACATCATTACTCACACAGAGATGGAACGTGGATGGAAAGGTGACACAAGGTGAAACACACCTGTCAGGCTGCAGCACCAGCAGCTTTAACACTCGCTCAAATCAGCCTGTGCTTTGTTATGACTCACTGCGCTGAATATTTAAGTTTAATTACACTGCAACCTCTATTTGACTAAGCCACTACCTGCAGGTAGGTTTAAAGATGGATTTAATCAACTCAATAAACAGAATATACAGCGACCGCTTTTCCAGTGAGCAGTGGGAGTTAATGAGGTGAAATGCTGACTGTCACTGACGCAAGTTGTGGTTGCAGCTAACCTAGCTTTGGGTTTACTAATGATTCATTCTGAGAGGATCCATCTCCTGTGATTCTGTGACTAGAAACTGTATGTTATACCTTATACATCGAAGGAGGATCATTTCTATATGCACCTGCATCAGTCTTGCAACTGACTTTGCAAAACAAAATGATTCGCACCACTACCACGAATACCCAATGCAAAGCAGAAGTCAATTAACGCCATTGGCTGGAGGAATACCAAATATCTCATTTTAACTGCCGTCACCTGAAATTCAACACATTTTTCCCCACACATCTCCAATTGATTGTGACTGACTGGGCTGTTTACTCATCCTTACTATACTAATTACTATAGAATAATGTCTTTCTGGAGAGAAAACAAATGTGTGTAAGACTGGTTGGTTTACTACAGATACTGTGTATAGAATTGCTATTGTACCTTTTATAAACTCTGCTTTTAGAAAAGAAACACGGCCTAGATTAGGAGGAAGCGTTCATCAGGAAAGTACACCACATGGGGGCTGGATAACCACATGGTGAAAAGGTGAAATAGAATTAACGTTTGGAGAAATGCAGCCGCCACCCTGCAGGGGCCAAATCACATAAGCCGGCGATCAGACCAGAAGAAGCTCAGGTGAAGAAGGACCTTGTTTACCGTAGCATTGTAGCATTCTCCTGTTTATCGAGCAACTGTCAAGGTGGAAGAGAGACGTATTGATCGTTGTGGTGACTTATCCAGAGCTGTACAACCTGCCATGAGGGAGTACAAATAAAGTGAATCGCCGTGCAGTCAATTGGTGTTGTATCGCTCTTGAAGTTGGGATTTCTGGTTAGTATTTCTCCTTGTGCTACTTTCAGCATTGGCCATTTAGTGACACTGCACAGCGTCTGATTTGGTCTGAATGAAGTCTAAGTCAACTTAGGGTTAAAGTGGTGAGCTTTAATGTCCCTCTTGTTTAACCATGTTTTATTTCGGGGTTTAGCTTCTTCCTCCAATACAGGTTCTTCCTGTGCCTCCGAAGACATGAAAATTAGGTTAAAATTGCCCATATGTGAGCGTGATAAGCGGGTATAGCTAATGGAAGGATGTAACACTTCGCTATAGAGACACAGACGTAGTGTGTTTGAGGTTTGCATACTCTACTAATTTAAGCCTTAGTCCGAGTGATTGCCTTGCACTTTAAGTTTTTTTTTTTTTTAGGTAATTGTCTCCCGAAAAAGGCTAACCCTAACCCTTCAAACTCATTAATTAGACTAGCACTGATTAACACGACACAATCGACTGGTTAGACTGGGTTATTGACAGAATTCATAACCATACTGCCCTGTTAAACTTTATTTCTATTCAGTTCAAACAAAGAACATGAATAAACCAAAGGGATTGTATTGTCATGGTTAGAGATGTGAGCTGCTGATGTTTACACATGATGCCTCCCCTTATACACATGTTCCTTAAAGTCAGAGCATTAACAAGAGGTTCTGAATGATTCCTTCCTGCATAAGAATGACGATGAGTGTTACCGGATTGGTTAAAGTGTGCTGTGAATAGCAAATTGCTAATGTGGTAGAGTACCAAACATCAAAGTGAGTAATTCAGAAAGAAAAATGCTGATTAGTTTTTTGTGGACATAATGGGTAACATGGTGTGCCCTATTTTTCTGTCTGATGTGGCAGAAACATTTAATGTGCATCAGCTAAAATGTACGTGGCTAAAATACATCATATTCAATCAGTAAAGAAAACACAACCTGCCAACTGTAACAAAACCATTTAAATAATGACAGCACGCATAATATAAACATGTATTCTTTTTTTTGATCTAACAGTGATGGGAAATGCAGGAGGATGAGAACAACTCAAATCCAGCTTTATTCACTTTGAAGTAGTCTATGAAAGAGTTTATATAACCGAGTGTAAAAATCTGTACTGTGTCAGTGTTAACACTGGAGCACGTCCATCAAAGTTCACTCAACGCATTCAGATTGTTTTGATCACCTGCCTCAAAGTCACATTAGCTCAATGAGCCGGCACGCGAAGCTCCAATCAACACCTGTCGACCTCCACTACTGTAACTGTCACTGGACGTGAAGTTGATGCAGCTGTTGTGTGTGGGAACATTCGAATCGGAGCACCGCTGTCCTCTTTATTGTGAGGCGAGCGCGAGCCGATTCATTTGACCTAGTTTTTAAACGTCCTGTAGGAAGCACCGGCTCTTTCTGCTTCCAACCAGTGTGTGTGCCCACTTCAGGGGTCTTCTGTGTGTTCACGGCGCACACAGGGCAGACTGTGGTCAATTAGGCTCCCTTCGTCAAAACACCCACACCGAGGTATGCGTCTGTCGAACACAAACGTAACCGTTCAAAGAACCGGTGGCAAATCACCAGTTTGAGTCAGAGAAGATAAATTCAGCTCAATAATGACTCAGCATCAGGATGTTTTTCTCAGCAGCAGATTGTGCTGGTGACTTGAAAGAATGATGGCTAACGTGTTCGATTTTTATGTTTCTCAGCTTATTAGCTTGATGGAGGAGAGAAAACTGACACACTCTCTGGTGAACTTCACAAATCTGTGCGATTCTTCACCCCAAAGCACAATACAATAGTTCTGTACTGTAACGGGCTTTTGTAATTAATTTGACCTATAGGGTGTGTGTCAATCAGTTTTAATTTTGTCAACAAAAACTGCAACAAAAATGATTCATTAGTGACCTATTTTTCACAACAAAACCGAGACTAAAAATAATAAAACTAACCTTTGAAAATTAGAACAATGCCTTCTCATTAACATGTTGTTTTATAATGTGTAATAAAACCTAAATGGATAAGTGAACTACAATTAAAGCCTCATTCAATTGCCTGTATGTATCTGCAGATATAACACACTAGCTCCTGATTAACAAAACAATCCTCCGCTGGCCTCAAATGATCTTCTGTTCAGAAGTTTTCTTAGCTGCTTGACCTGTTGCACTGTTAATAAGAAGCATTCAGGAACGTTATCTGTCACTAACGTTACATGACATGAAAAAAAAATGATTTATGGACTTAATTCTTCTCCAATCCACTGACAATAAGACAGGAATAATTCTGCATAAATGCATTATAAGAACAGGATCACCCAGCTCATGAGCCACATTTCTGACACTTCCTGGTTTGCTGTGCATCGTGCGTCCCACTGCACATGCTCGACCAATTGATTTTACACTGAAATGTTTAAGTTTTGTTTATATTTCTCCTTTTTGGGGAATTGTTTGCCTTTTTGGACAGCTCGAGTAACGAGGCAGCCAGGAAACAGGGTAGAGGGAGTGGGTGATATGAGATGCAACAAAAAGTCACTAACTGGAATCGATGCGGTGACGCTGGCGGTTATGTGGCATGCGCAGTAACCATTCGGCTACAACATAACAACCTTCATGAATTAAACATTCACCATACAAAAGAGTAATAACTGACCTTGTGTGCAGGTCAAGGTGTTCCGTCAAATGTTTAACACACCACTCTTTTAAAGTGGTGTTGGTTCTCATTGGATCAAACTAGATTTTGTGAAAAAGGAACAGTTATAAATGTTTATTCAATGTTCAGCAGCAATAAATGCAAAACACCACTAGATCAAGTGATAACAACTAAAAAATTTCTGTGATGGCTGAAGTCACTGACTGAAAAGTCAGTGGACCTCGTGATAAGAGTGCAGTTTCTTTTCTAATTTACCAAAGTTCCTTCCTAAATGACTTAATGTACGACCCTATTACACACAAACTTTGCTATCTAGAAGTACAGACTTAATGGCAGCTTGATTCCCTGCTTAAGTCTGACTTTGACTTGTGCTCCTCCAGATATCTTCCAGATCTCTTGACGGCTGAGAGTCTTTATTGCCACACTCTGGTGGCTGCTGAGGCCAGCCAAAGTGAAGCTTTGCACTGATAGTTAATTCTCATGCAGCACCCTGCCGGGAACAGTGTTTGTTTCAACGCTGGACCCTGACCGACTCATTTCTTGTTTAGTTAATCATGCGATACATAATCAGAATTACCCTAAGCTCTGTGAGTTATTCTGTGAAAAGGGATATAGCTGGCTCGCAAACATCAGCTTACACCCAAGCCAAGATGGTTTCCCGGCTCATTACAAACCAGCCGTCACTGAACACAATCAGCTGAGGACATGATGATATTTTAATAGCCGAAGGCCAAAGGGAAAGGCATTTCTACAAGGGGGGAGGGGTTGATGTTGGCACACTAATGTAACTCTACACTTCTGGCAGCCAAGTCACCTTGTCACTGTCCTCAGGCCAATTTGAGAAATCAAATGGGCAGTGGTAATTTGTTACTGCCTGGACACACTACATGGTACAACTAGAATGTGATTTATTGCGGGAAAAATTTTCAGCATCTGTCTCAGATCTTCAGAACTGAAAGGATCCTGCAGAGGGCTAAGTATTAACAGATTTTGTTGTTTTTTTGCGTTTAGTAGCCAATTAGCTATGGGTCCTGTCATGTAAAGCCAATGAGCTGCTCTCTTCCATCAATACCAGCTGGGTCTACTCTGCTCGTGTCAAGTCGAACAGACGGGCAATGCAGTTTTCTGCGGCAACTTCTTGATTCACTAATTATGACGTTTCTGACAGACAGGACAGGGTTTTTTTTCCTTTGGAGCCAGATCAGTCACAGTTACATTGGCATCAAAAAGAAAATATGGCTTTGAAAACAAAACCTGAACTTGATATTTTTTTAACATTCTGGTGTGTTTTTCAATGACAATGTTCAGATTTTTTCTTCATGTCACTCTTTTTTCAGTGACAGTTTACACTCGTGTTTTTGTTTTTTTTACAATGTCAGGTTTTTTTTACAATGTCATTCTGGTTTCAACTCTCGTTTGAGGTGTTTGAGAGGAGGGGCATGGAGAGAGTGATTGACGTGCAATCTGCATACTAATGAGAGACTGTCACTCTTCACTGTTCCTGAATCAGCCGTCCTCTTGTGCGCTCACAAGCCTCCGGCATCGCCGCAAACCTACAGCGATGGCCTCCACGAGTTCACCGGGAACTCTTGAACAAAAACGAAGTCTGTTTGTCTCTGCCGCTGTTTGCTAACGTTCAACCATGGATCTAAGCTAACATTAGCTAGCTGTCATGTATTAGCAAATGTTAACGCTTTTTCCAGCAGACCTTTGCCAGCCTAGCATAACGTCAGTTAGAAGTTCAAATGAACCCAGACTGGTTCTGAAAAAAATTGTAAAAAAAAAAGAGTGACATGAAAAATAAATTTGAACATTGTCATTGAAAAACACATTATCAAGTGTGTTAAAAAAGTATCACATTCAGGTTTAGTTTTCAAAGCTCCAGATTTTTCGACGGGCGTTTCTGCTGTCAGAAATATGAAAAGAACTCCATCAAGCAAATGAAGAAATCCATCCAAAGCAGGAAGTGGCTGAAGTTGAATCTCACTGAGCCGCAAAATGAATTTCTTCATTTGTTTCGTTCCATTTAGCATTTACACCAAATCAAAGGACAGCAGACATAACGTCACGCCACAGCGGTTTCCACGCAGAAACCCATAAGAACAACAGCCAGGTGTCCTCTTGTATTGGTAAAGGACACCATACACACCTTCAAAGAAAGTTCAGCACTTAAAAGTAAAGTTGAAGTTAAGCTGCTCCTCAGTGAGTTTGAACCAAACTAATCCTGACATAAAAAGACACAAGCTGTAAAACACTGGGGGGAAAACAAACATCTGGTAAGAAATGATGCAGCAGCACAAGACAGAAGAGCCTAAAGGGCTTCTTTGAGTAGAGCTTTAATGTTGCATAATGTGTTGACAAGAAACAGGAATATTAATCCCATTTAACACATCTCATCAATATATTTGTTTATGATGTGAAAGTAACAGCATCTAAAATTTTGGCTCCGAAGAAATGTTTACCGTCCAAACTGATGATTAACAGACAGATATGACAAAAACTCTCTTTATACCCAAACACTGTGAACTAAAAGCAACAGAACACATTTTAATATAAATGTTTCTTTTTGTCAAACATTTTTTGCCATTATTGATGAGTAATTCAGCCGAATTATTTGAAACTGAATCAGTTTCATCAGCTAACTACATGCATGCAAGCCATACCAGTAAAAAGCCCATATGGGTGCAGGACTTTGAACCTGTATGACCATATGTTCGTCAAGAGCCCCGTATCGGAAATGTGACAGCTTGGATGTCTTGTCCAGAATTTTTTTAATGACATTTTTCAGGTAGACTCGTGCTTTTATCTTATTTTTAACCTCACAAGGGACAAAAGAAAGCAACAAAAAAAAAAGCGACAACATTTGACTTCCTTGAAATTCATTTCAGAGCATTCAACCATGAAACAACATTATGCCCTCTTAAGAGTACTCTGCTCTCTGCTTAAAAGGGGACCTCTGGTAAAACCACAAGCAGCAGCAGCAGCAGCCAAAGCAATAAAAATTACATATTTCATGAATTGTCATCGTGCATGTTCCTGCATTTGAATTCAAAATTTCGCTGGAGGAAGAAAGGAGGCGGTGTGGGGGGGCTGTTCAGACTGACACATCTTTGGCATTTGTGCAGGCTAATGGCTGCTTCCAACTGCCAATAATATGAATCTGAGTAACGCAATTTGAATACACTCACTCGGGATGTAAAGCAAAGTGAAATCTGTTGTTAATGCAGCGTGTGTTAAAGGTCATAAGGCTACAGTATAGTACTTTATTTATTGTATTGTATTGACTTAATTCATCACAGTTAACCCTTAAAACTCACACCAGCTTGTCCTGTATGTAATAAATTGGTTAAAAGAGAACTTTTGTGTTGTTTTGTCGACTCTCTAATAGGTTAAAAGGTGGAGTTTGATGACAGGAAAGGCTTTTAAGAGGAAGACACTGCTTTGACTCTCAGGATAAACCACATTTGTCCTTATAAATGTCGCCTGAAATATATATTCATCACTTTTAGGAAATTCTAACAAGCTTTCACTGGACTTCAGTGGCTGCCTGCCACTTGAAGCAGCACGCGGCTTAACGCCCTCGAGTTAATTAATTAGCTTACCTTGAAAGATCCACATTAACATCAGTATGGCTCGAAGTCCTGCCTTTATTTCCATGGCGCAACATCCACCGTAGCTTCTTTAAAGTTGACACCGAACACCCTCTTCGCTCCTCTGTAGCTGCTTAATTGTCTTCAGGTAGCAATTAACGGAAACCGGCGAGGCACCGCGCGCAACTGAAGCTCCGTCTCCTCTTCCCATCCCGCCTACGAACCAGCGGCTCGCATCGCTGCGCGCGCCGGCTGCTCCGCTCGTTTTTACTTGAAAAAACCCAACAGAAACAAAAGCACTCGGGGTTTTCCCTTTCTTCTGTTTCTAGGTTCAGTCCCGACCCGCTTCACTTCTGCTGCTCGACAGCGCGTCGCTCCGTCTCGTGCGGCTCACACTGTAGAAGTACAGTAAACTGTGCGGGAGCTTATTCACCTGCACGAGCTGCTCGGCGACGCCCCCTGGCAGCAAAACCTCAACTGCAGCTCCTTAATGAACAATTAGCTATCCTTTAGAAAGTAAGTAAACGCAGTCTTTGAATAGACAGAGTCCCACAATGATAGCATGTAGGTGTGTTTATAAGCAGACAGTGGGAATGTGTGTGCCAAAAACCCTTGTTGAGCCCCTTTATGCCTTAAATGTGTCCATTACATTTAAAAGTAGCATGAATTTTTTTGTATATTTTTATCTTGAATACAGGTCTGACCCAGCCTTTCTCAGCCCAGGGAATAATGTGAGTGCAAAACTCTCACTTAAGCAATGTAAAAAATTATAATAATTATAAATTAAATGGGAAAAAAAATAAGCTGGTTGTATATATTTTAATATACACCAACAAATGTCCGCGCAAAATACTGCTTTGTGTGTTTGTATTGTGTTATTGTCCTGTTTGCTATTGCCTTGCGTGAAGTAGCGGTGGGCTCAAAATGCTGTAAACTGAGAATATTGTACATTGTATGTGTATTATATTTCCCCCATGTCTTTTTTGTTCTGGAGCTGACCGTGCTTTGATATCACAATAGTCCATATTAGATGTGTTTCAAGAAAAGAAAGGACAAACTGGCATAAAAAGAAATAAATTAAGTCACATTGTAGTGTTTCCTCTCTTAACAATTTGTTTACAGATTTAAAGTTAGCTTTAAAATGAGGAAAAAAACACAATAAACTTAAATTAACTACTGTAAGACTAGCTGTGCGTTTGCATGCTGTGAAAGTAAACATAGTTGTAAGCCTATAGTTTTTAATTTATTCATATGGTCATCATTTGATTGTATGCTTATTAATATCTAGTAATTAGATGCTTATTTTTTTATATTCAAGTAGTTTTCATGTCTTCAGGTTTATATGTGTGTGAATGCTGAGCAACATGACTCAACATGAGGTCAAAAGTTCACTTATATAGTATGCAGATGTTGTTATGCTTTCCAGATGTGCATTAAGGGTCCTGGGATAGTTCCTATAGGTCTAAATCTATCAAACCATATAGCACTGACCAATGGAAAAGAGTTGCTCTGTTTCCAGAATACTATAAAAGCTGTGTTCTTGTATCTTCTCTTTGAGATTGCTGATGATTTCTGATTGTCTGTCTCGTATTGTACAATACATCTTTGTCAACGACCTCTAAGTGTTTCTTACTTAAGAGCATAGGCAGGTTTTCCACGACAATGTCCTCCCCATGCCTGCACGGGGTTTCTTCTAGTTTCCTCTCACAGTCCAAAAAGATCGTTTTGAAGGATTAAAATAGTGAAAAGGTCCCTCAGAACAACTCTAACGTATTTGTTTCATATAAATGTAATGTTAACTCAATCATCATGCACTACCTGATATATTACAAAGTCTGATTCAGCACAGAGACAAGTGTCACAGGTGAAAGTCTCACAGGAACACACTGTGCAGCCACTTATAGAAGGGAACAGGAGCTGCTTGGGGATTTTACATTGTAATGCAAGTCTGAGGTCCCGGCTCAGCTCACAATAAATGGGTCGTCAGGTGAAATATTAATGTAGGTGGGTCGATGTGTTGTATTTTTAATGGAACATAATGGATTTATTACATGATATTAGGCTTCACATGTTTTCTGTGCGCAGTGCCCGCACCTCTGCATGCTCTGTGGTTTGCAATTAAACGCACCACCAACTCTCATTCAGACACATGTAGACAGATATGAAGATCTGGTGTTGTTTGTTTTTATCTACTTCAACAGAGTTACTGTCTGACAGGCAGTTATACTCCTGACTTATTTATGTTGCTCTAATATTGTGGGACCTGCTGTCCCGTCTTCTTCTGTTGTCAGATTTTACGGTTAGACCTGGTTAGGTTTTTACTGAAAAGAAAAATGACTCAGCATCTCTCAGTCAAATGAGACATGAGAACTTGCTTGAAACTGCACTTGAAATGAGCCAATGCACAAATAATGCTATATATTACAGCCTGCAAATTACACCGCAATTATTTAGCATATAAGGATATTATTAAAATACTTACCAGGTTCCAATACTGTGACAAATATGTAAGTATAAGGGGAAGAAGACAAGCCCTTAGGGAATAAATGATAACAACGTTGTGTCATTACTCTTTGCTGTAACTTCTTTTTTTTTTATTACTGAGTACCTATTTAATAATTATGTGGTACAGTAACATCATTACCAGCTTAAAAGGCAGGGAAATGAGGAAAACAGGGGTGATACTGCAATACATTTTATAGTATTATTACATTTAGAAGTAGGATGTATTAACAATAACAATCCCTTTAGAAATGACAATGTAAAAAGGTTTTACATTTTGAATACTTACTATTTACTCAGTTGCCAGTTTATTAGGTACACATAGCTAAAACTAATGCAGTTTAATATTACAGTCCTGCAATAAATCCTCCCTCCATGAAGGTTATAATTTCAGTTTTTGTTGAAACTGTTCCAGAGAAGTGTTGATTCAACTGTAAGTTCATTTTGGAGGATGGAGTTTGTGGTGCTGTATTGCATTATACTGCCAGATGTTTAAATTATTTTGTCCACCCCTTTTTCATCAATGAGGGTAGACTAAATAACAGACACACATCTCTATATGATACAATGCAGTTAAAGAGCACCACAGTATACAAAACAGTACAGCCTTCATGAAGGTAGGATTTATTCCAGGACTGATGTATTAGACTGCATTAGTTTTAGCTCAGTGTACCTATAAACTGGCAACTGAGTGTATGTTTTAAAAAAGCGAGATGCATCTGCGTGGAAATAACATTAAAAATAAATACATGCTCTAAGTAGCTGCAGCTCTTTAGCGCTTCATGGTGATCAACACAAGTCCAGTCAAGTGCACAAAAATGATACGAATGTTTATTCCTGTAGCCTTAATTGTGGAAGTGGAACTGACTAACTCTTGAAACTGGAGACACTTGACTGTTTTTGGATGCCATGGATGTGTCATACAGCTAAAAGATATGTTACCCGCATAAACAGTAAACACAAGAAAATCCTCAACAAAATGATTATAGTATACTTGGTCGGTTGAGAATGTGCAGAGAATGAGGGTAGATTTTGGGCCTGGCTGCGGGTCCCGTGCCTACGCCCTGTAGCCCTCTTAATTTCTTATCAAAATATGACTAACGTCTATATATTTTTGTGCATGACAAATGTGTAAATCTCGGACACTTACATTTACTCACTCACAAGAAATTTGATGTCACTGCACTGTGTGAATAATCGATTGCTTAAGTGTGAAAGGAGCGCCGATATGAAACTGCACAGCTTGTATGTTCGGGCCTGTGCAACCCTGTTCCCCTTCAATAAGCGACATTTTCAGTAGGTCAGGAAGATTTCAGAAATTAATTCAGCAAAAATGTTAGACTACTCCTCCACCTGTGCTTCCATGCAGCGCGCACATGATTTACGACTGCACAAAAGACACTGAAATGACAGAATCTAATCTTCACTGGCTGGCATTTGGTTGGAGAAATGTGCATGTTGTAGATTTCTGCAGTATCTCTAAGATTTGTGTCACTTTCAGCGTCTCTCTGTATGAAGAAAAACACTCCCTGCAGTATTCCTGAATACATCCATTGTTAAAGTTGGTGGATGCTGTTATCTCTCTGCCAGATGCTGGAAGATGAACTCAACCTTGAAAGTCTACTTCTAGATAGCATGACTGGACTTCTTTGTAGAGGCCGTTTCCTCCTAGTTGCACTTTGTGGCACTGTATTTTAAAGTGTCTAAAGACAACAAAATGATGGATTACTGGTATCCCTACAAAGTGCAAAGAGTTCAGATTTGTTGATTCTTTTGTGCCATCTAGTGGTGTACACCAGAAGCACCGGCGCACTCCCTGTGCCTTTACTCATCACCCCTACCTGCTGGTGGGCTGCAGGTGAAAAGACTGAACAGGTCAGCAGTCCCTCGCAGGGCTGATACAGATTGACAGACAATCAGTCACGCTCATGCTTGTACCCGTTGGCAGCTTTAGTCTTCACTCCTGACCTGCGTGTCTTTGGACAGATTGAGGAAACACCCAGAGGAAATCCACGTGAGAGCGTGGTGACAACATGCAATGTCCTCTCAGAAAAGGCCACAGCAGGTCATCAAAGGTGTCGTTATTATTAATTGACCGGTTTTGACCACTGAGGCGCAATGTTTCCAGAGGGCACTTCTGTTTAAAGTGTTCATAGTTTTACTCACAAAAAATCAAGTCTGTGTACTCTTTTACCAACCTAAACCTTAATATCATATGATTATGGTTATTTATTATGCTTATATAGAATTGCTATTATTACATGCTGACATGCTCTACAAACCTACAGATCTCTGAAACTGCAGCAAAAAAGAACAGGAACAATAGTTGTTTGAGTAGAAATATGAATCTTTTATTTCTTATGTATCATGTTTCTGAACAATACAGTTTGTAATTATGCACTTTGTTACAACAAATGATGTATTACAAACAGTGTTGGGAAGGTTACTTTTGAAATGTAATCGGTTACAGATTACTAGTTACCCTGTTTAAAAAGTAAAAAGTAATGTAACTATTTTGATTACTTCATTAAAGTAATGTAACTTATTACATTCGATTACTTTTTGATTACTTTACTTTAACAAATGTTTTAAACTGGGCAATGAAGCTGAAAAGTCCTAAAAAATACATTTACACCAGGCAGTGTAAAGCACAGCATGTAGCATAGTTAGCATCACATCATTTAGAAATGTCACAACCTAATGATCTGAGTCAATATTTAATAAAAACTGTAAGTGAATGTTAATGGGCGAACAATCACTGTAATCACTACTATTACAGGAGGACCACCGTTAGCTTCTAAGAGTTTCTATCCAGGCGTTTATAAATGGAGGAGCGGCTCTGCTAAAGGCGTCTGTTAGCTAGCTAATAGCTAGCAATAAGTCTGGAATTAATGGAGATTAAACCTAAATGTACAGCTACTAGACGGACAGCAGCTAAATATAGAGCTACATTACGTGGTGAGACGAGAGGTCGGCCTCGGAAACTTTATTTTGTGACTGACTGCGGTCACAGACCTGTAGATGTTTCCTCAGGTTTGACATAGAGCATTTTGTTGTTGACAGCATTTTCACCTGGTAAACAAACTTTACACTGTACAGTAATGTTAGAGCCTGTTTCTGTTTTCATGAGGAAA